>JAVJIF010017328.1:0-92005 GCA_038442645.1 Agave tequilana
GAAAGAGCTATCACTGCTAAGATGCGCAAGGCCAAAAAAAATGGTTGGATGAACTGGGTTTACTCGTCCAAAGTTGCCTTTGTAGGACCACCTGCAGGTTGTCAAAAAGAATCCGGCCCAGATTACGTAATGATATTATAAAATCCAACAATGTAAGAAATTGGCAAGCACATAAAACTCAGCAGGAAAAAAAACACAGAAGTAATTTATGTATACTGCATGTCTGACAGTTTGAAGTGTAATACAAACAATTTAACAAGGCAGACAAGAAAAAATGGCTTATCTAGATACCTTCTTTTTAGTGTTTGTTTCCCTCAACTCTTCTTCTATAGTATTTTTTTCGTTACATCGTAAAATAGTCTCTAGTGTATATAACAAGAAAGACACAAAAAACCAAACATGTCCATATTTATGCTCTTCAATAAAATTAAACATCAGATGTACCTTTTGCATGTCCACCCTGATAAAAAAAATCACATAATTTTATTTTTTATCGCACGTGAAAAAAGTCTCACGCTTACTAAATCAAGTGAATCATACATGTTGACCAGGTAGAAGACAAGTGTAAGTGTTACAAAAGTGCCTAAAGGTCCTTGGGCTGAAACAGTTTAACGTACACTTGTTAACATTGTATGTGTGAAATACTATTGTGGTCTTTAAAACCACAGGATAAACAATTTACATGAAGTGTACAACTCAGAGAACTAATTGCTTACTTTCATTTATGTCTACCTCTTATAATGTGAGAAGGGCATCGTGCTGGACACTCTTCTAGACGCTTACTTTTTGAAAGAAAATTAAAGGAGGGACCCTATATAGACATCGGATTTAACACTCATCTACTGCACATGCATTTGCACGTGCCGGAAAATCTAATTCTGTATAAATGAATATCACATAGCATATTGTGTGAAACTGGTGGGCAGTCGGGACTTCCTTATACTATGGGATCAAAAACACCTGGTAATAGACTTATGCGGGTAGGATTGGGCAGAATATGCCTTTAAAAAGGGCCACGCTCAACACCTAACATTATGCGTACAGAGGGTCCATCATCAAGACCCAAACAACTCAGATACCTTGAATAATGTCTGCTATTGTATGAAGCATTACTCGCACCTTTATCTCCACACCGGTAGTCCTCCCATCTCAATTCTTCATGACTTTTGTCGTTGTAGATGGGCATTGCTGAAATTGATTGCATTCTTGCAACTATACCGTTTACTAGCTCAGCGGCAGGTGATGATTTGTAAGTTGTCACCCTGCTTCCTCCTTGTTGGACCCCAAAAGATGATGGCCTTCCAACTAGAGGAGCTGGTGGTGCTTTCAAATTACCTGCAAATCATTAATACAGCAGTTATTAGACATACGAAAATAAAAGAACAGAGTGAAGAACCTGGGAAATAAATGGTTCAAATATGTCCCTCACAATATCCATAGATTTAGTTTTACTGGGGTAACCTTGTTATCTTAAGTAGTTATATTGATTACAGTCAGATGACGTATTTTCTCATCAGGTAATCTAAGCACGAGGAATATAGAATATGACTCACCACCAAGGGAACTCTGAGTGCTAACTGGTGATTGTGTAACTGTTCCAAATGGGGTACTTGAAATTCCAAACAAGGACGTGTTCTGACCACCAGAGCATGGTTGAGGATGTGGCTCCGATTCGGTGGCACTTGACAACCG
The DNA here is from genome assembly GCA_038442645.1 of Agave tequilana. Lineage (NCBI taxonomy): Eukaryota > Viridiplantae > Streptophyta > Magnoliopsida > Asparagales > Asparagaceae > Agave > Agave tequilana. The sequence goes on from JAVJIF010017328.1 coordinate 1,693, forward strand.
AAATCCAGCACAATCGAATAACGGATTTGCTGCAAACCCAGATGAGGAGGAGATTGGGGCACCAAATGCTGAGGCACTTGTTGCTGCAAGTTCTGCTGCGCTGTTGTGGCACCAAAACCTGGGGTGACTGCGGAACTAAAAGCAGGGGTACTTGTAGACCATATGTAGGTTGACTAAATGCACAACAAAGGGTTGTTCCCATATGCAGGTTGTGCTTGCTGAAATGTGCTTCCAAAAGGACTAGTTTGAATTGGAGCTGGTTGAGGAAGCCTACAAGGAAATGGAATGACTTCACATCAAATAACAAGAAAAACAAAATATACAGATGAATTATGATGCGCTTGAAAGTATGAAACTGATGCATTTGCTAAGGTAATGGTGCTTATTAAAACATCCAATGAAAATGCTTAAAAACAATGAAGAAGATCTATGAAATGCAGGTTGACTAGATGCAGAACCAAAAGGATCGTTCCCATATGCAGGTGGTGCTTGCTGAAATGTGCTTCCGGAAGGACTCGTTTGAATTGGAGCTGGTTGAGGAAAGCCTACATAAAAATAGAATGATTTCACATCAAATACAAGAAAGGCAACATGTAAAGATGAATTACAATGTGCTTAAAAGTATGAAATTGATGAATGTGACAAGGTAATGGTGCCTTATTAAACATCTAATGAGAATGCTTAAAAACAAATTAAGAAGAAATACCAAATGCAGGTTGACTGAATGCACAACCAAAAGGACTGTTCACGTATGTAGGTGGTGCTTGCTGAAATATGCTTCCTGAAGAACTAGTTCGAATTGGAGCCAGTTGAGGAAAGCCTACAAAAAATGGAATGATTTCACATCAAATGACAAGAAAAAACAAAATGTAAAGATGAATTATGACGTGCTTGAAAGTATGAAATTGATGCATGTTCTAAGTCAATGATGCCTTATTAAAACATCTAATGAAAATGCTTAAAAACAAATTAAGAAGGCTAACCAAATGCAGGGGTTGACGGTGTCCCACAAGATGGTAATGGAAATTGAAATGGAGATGTCGGAGAACCAGTTGATGTGCCACAAAATAGTGAATTCCTCGTAGTAGTAGAACCAAAAGTATCCACAGGATCTCCAAAAGTACCAGTTGATGTGCCCCCGAACAAACTCCTTGCAGAAGGATCAACAACAGTACCAAAGTGTTCCCAACGAGAAGGGGTAGGGCTAGTGTGTTTTGTCTGCCTGAACACGGGTTGAGAACCAAATAGGCCAGACATTGAAGACTGTCCAAAAGCTGCACAACAGAACAAAGACATTAACAACTTTAGAAAGGGAAATAGATTGATATATAAAATCTGCAAACGCCACTCAAAGGTACCATCAATACTTCACAAGAATTTGCACTGCAGTCCATTTACCATATAGATAAAAGAAAAAAAAATATGTGATGCAAGAGGAAGACTAAAACAGAAACATGGTAGAAGCTATAGAAGAGGGGGGAAAAAATGCATGCAGTCTGCAAGATCACCACAATAGAAGGAAAAATAGCATTTGACACCAGAGGCAAACTAAAACTCCAAAAAGTATATAAAAAAAAGAAAGGAGAAGAAAAACACATGCACTCAGCAAGAGCCCTGATAAAATAGGGGAAATAATAATGCAAATGGAAATACAATGAGATAGAAAAATCATAATGCAGAAGTGATGCAGATTGTTTTCCCTAGTAGGGTGGAATTGGGACTGAACGTCTGAAATAGTGATTCTATGCAGCCTGAATCAGCGTAACGACAAGTCTGAATAAGAAGCCTAAGTACTCATTTCAAAAGAAGCACTACTGCTAAAAGTTCTCTATTTAGTTAAAGAATGAAGGTAAGAAGGCAATCTACTAATCCCGCTTTTGTGTATCCATAATAAATAATTAAGGAATGAAGGCAAGAAGGAAAGAAAACAAAAACAAAGAAATGTTTAGTGTAACACCAGTTATTGATAATCCACTCTCATTTAATATCATTTCAAGCCATTTAAAGGGCAGGGAAAGAAAACCCCCGGAAAAGAAGAGTGCCACTTTAGCATGCATTAACCCAGAATATTAGATGGCCCTCTTAATTCTATTCAAAGGCTCAATAATATGACTCAAGATTACAAAGTCATTCTACTAATTCCCTTTTTAAGAATTCACCACATAGACGTCAGTATAAGATATCATAAGATATCAAAAAAGTCTCCTAAAAAAAGATATCCTAGAAGGCCTAAAATAGTGTAGATAATTGATGGTCCAACAGTTGATTTCGCCATTACAGTTCAGATTATCTTCATCCAGTGAGTGCCTTCTAAAACTACAATCTGACCATTTCTTTTGTAATTAAGTTTTATTTACAGTTTAATTTCTTTAGTCCTATGTAGACTTAAAATATGAAATTAGTTCTTTAATTTATTTTAGATGGAAATTGCTTCTAGTTTAAACTTATTAAATCACATCTACTCACGAGAAGATTATTGAATCCAATCAAAAAGAGGTGAAACCTCCAGTCTCCGTGGTAGCTTTATAAGCAAAGACTTATTAGAGACATAAAAACATCTTTTTTTTTTTCACACAAATGAATGAGGAAAGTCCTATGCCTCATGAAAGAAATTTCATAATTATAAAAGGAAAAAAAAAGAAGATTTGTCGTGAAGAAGGTTAGGAGGAGGGACTAATGCAAATTTGGCTATAGTCATGTGACTAATGCAAGTTTCGCTATATTAAGTTGAAGGAATATGTATAAAATATTGTTGTTGCAATGAAGAGTAGCTACAACAAGTATACTTAAAACAAATTTACTTGACCTTATGTGAACATTTAAAATCCAATTATTTACTAGCCATGCCAAATCAACCTCTATGAGCAACCAGAGCATCCCAATAAACGTATGTGACAGAAATAAGAAAATGGAGAAAATACATAAGAAGAGAGAAAAGACACAAGAGATTCATACTTAGTTCGTCTTACACATCCATGAGTTATCCAGCAAGAAATAAATCACTACCAATGATAGGTGGTTACAACTTATAAGAGGTCAGTATCCTTAAGTGAATGACCACCTTCATGATCTTCCCACACAACAAAGAACCATGAAGAAAACACGAAATTACCCAGGGGTGTAATCTATAGAGAAGAAGTTTATAGAGATAAAAACCATCATTTAAGAATAACTCTCTTTTCTAGCAAATACTTTGTATTACTACCGTTTCAAGTAAATTTTTTTCAATAGGAACTAGATGTTGAGATCAAGTGCATTTACTTTGGCTCTTAATTTTCCTTCTGCAGAGTTGGTTATAAATTAATGAGATGTTAACATCTGTTATCAATCGCATTATGTCGCCTTCTTCTAAGTGCTTTTTACAAGTTATTCCGAAAATTGCAAAGTCCAAGTTCTGTTCTTTACCACAAAGAAACCCAGGACACAAAATCCAAGATACAGTCTTTAATCCACGTAAAAAAGGCTTTTGATGAATGAAAAGAGCTTGTATAAAAGAGTTTAATTTATCTAACAATTAGAGAGAGAAAAACAAAATAAAATCAATCAAGAACTCTACTTTAATAAAATCAGTTTCCGACACTCTCGAGATCATGCTATATGTCCATCTAGCATCAAAACAGACGCGCGACACATGGCCGCTTCCAGAACCTCTGAGTGGGAGTCCTCGTTCAATTCAAACTCTAAGCAGTTCAGGTAGCTAGAAGGAGATAGAATCAGTTATGAAAATCCCTATCTCTAAGCCAAATCTCCATTTAAACTCGACAGTTACTACTCGGGAACAGATCGATCTTATCCACAGCTAGACGAAGACTATCAGATAAAGATGAACACTCGCTCAACCAATTCAAATCAAGATGTTCAGCTCTAACTGCCTCTAAGATAAGCTGTTTAAATGTTTAAACAGAGCTGGACTCTGCAGCCTTACCCAACAGACCCCACCTTACAAATAGCATGTCCCTTCCAAAGTAAAAGGGACGGCTAATTGAACCAGAAATCCTAGCACACCAGAGAAACACCATTGTAATCGCCATTATTATAATGGAATCTTTCTCTCTCATCGTGATTTTTCTCTTTCAGCTTTTTCACGCAAATTTATGTGTTTGTCTTGATTTTTCTGAGATTTTCTATACCCATCTCCATAAATTTTGTGCGTGAATTAATTCTGTGAGAAATTACGCACAATATTTGGTGCTTTCATTGGGAGCTCTGACTCCATATTCAGGATCTCTCCTCTTTTCAAAAATCTAACTCTTCCTCAAAACAACCTCCCACTATCGATATGGCTCCACCAGGAAGAATGTCACCCAGGCTATAGCCGCTACTCCCACCGCTCCAAAAAGAAAAGGGAAAGCTATCGAACCCCCGAGCCTGCTGATTGTCAAACCAACCTATCTGAGGTCATATCTATGACGATGAAGACTCATACTCTTCCTGCCATGCCGCGGAGGACGCTGGCTGCTGAACTCGATTCCCAACACACCAGCGAGCAACTCCACTAGATGCTCTTCAACCTGAAGGAGATGGAGGATCAGCAAGCCGAGATGATTCAGCTCTACGAAACGGCTGCTCTTGAAAAGGCGCAGCAGCTCGTATCCAGACTCGACTACTCAAACAAGTAGATGCACTGCGGAAGTCACAATCCTCCCGTAGCGTCGAAGGAAGAGTTCGGACCCCCCATCACCCAAGCATGACCGGGAATCCACACATTCTATCGACAACTCAAAGCGCGACCGGTCGGAGACCCTCGACGATGACGAGCTCTCCGAGGACTCGGACGTCCCCAAGCCCCAAAGTTCCCTCACATAAAAGATATTACGAATCTAGTCCAGAAGCGGCTCAACCAAATGGGCAAACAATTTCCGAAAGGAATGGAGTGCAGCGGGCTGAGACCCTCCGACTCACCACTATCGGGGAAATTACCACTTCGTTTCTCGAGAAAGTTTGTGATGTCCACCTTTGACTCTACTCGGGAACCTCTGACCCTCTCCTGTATCTTCGCCAGTTCGAGGACAAGATGGTGGTCTACACTCACGACGACCTCCTTCTCTGTCGAGTGTTCCCTTCTAGCCTCAAGGAAGCCGCTTATCATTGGTTCTACTCACTTCCAAAGGACTCCCTCCGAAACTTCGAATATTGAATTGATGCCTTCTACAACCAACTCACTTCCCGGAGAGAGTTCCAGAAGAATAGTAACCATCTCCTCATGGTGAAAATGAAATCAGGGGAGAGCCTGAAAATTACATCAGTTACATTCAGAGCCAAATAGCGTTGGTGTACAAATGCAATGAAGACGTCGCCGCAGCATTCATCAGTGGGTTACAAGTCACCCATTCTTTCTACAAGCATCTGGTGAAGAACGATTATACTAAGATAAAGGACATCCTTGTCCGAAGACAGAAATACATGCAGATTGAAGAGGCGACTCAGGCTGCCACCAGTCGTCCTCCCAAGCAAGGACCCGAGGTCGAGAAGCCAAAGCCACAGTACCCCTCGAGGAAAAATCCGAGCCACAACTCCGCCTCTGTTTACAAGTAACCCAGGCGTGCACTCGAATCCAGTAAGGAAAGTGAAGCAGAGCCTGACCTCGTTCCATTCATGATACCTATCGATCATGTCTTCAATGCCATCAAAGATCAGCCTTGGGTTAGGTGCCCAAGCAGACCGCTCCCACAGAACCCGAAGGGACCTGAGTTCAGAGACAACTGCGCCTTCCACGATGGGAGGGGCCACCTCACAGTGGATTGTCGCACACTCAGACGACACCTTCAGGATCTGGTCAATGAAGAATATCTTCGGGAGTTCATGCTCAACCCCGGACTGCCCTCAGAGGTTAGAGTGCAAAAGCAGCCCGAGACCATAGATGAGCACCGAGGCAGCGCTCTCATCCAATATAGGGAGGTAAACGCCATCTTCGGGACCTCTCCCGTAGAAGGCACCACCGCGAAGGGAAGGACCATCTACGTCAATGACTGGGAGGGACAATTCTCTGGTAATATTGACACGCCCGCCTTCACCACTGGGCGCCCGTCTTCTTCTTGGAGGAAGACGCCTATGTCGTGCACTTCCCGCACAATAACGCTTTGGTCGTGGCAATACACATCAGCTGTTGTAAAGTATCAAAGATCTTAGTTGATGGGGAAAGTAGTGTCAACATCCTGTACGAACACGCCCTGGATAGAATGGAGAACACTCCCGAGTTGGCAAAAAGATGATCATCCCTCAAACCCAGTCACTTCTCTATGGATTCGAGGGGAGCGAAGCCCGTTCCCCTGGCACAATAGAGTTTCCTGTCCGAGCGGATCCATACAACATCGTCACAGAGTTCTGCGTTCTTAACATCAAATCTCCCTACAACGCTATCCTCGGAACACCATGGATCCATATGATGAGAGCATTCCCGTCCACCCATTACCAACTTCTGAAGTACCCCACACCATCAGGAATGACCAATATAGGGGTGATCAGGTGATGGCCAGGACAGTAGCTACAGTAGCCCGGAAGAGGTCCGGCTGGGCGCAAAAGACCTCCCGAGCAGGTCCTAATGAAGACTTTCCTGTGGACAAAGAAGCAGAAGAGGATTGATGGCTAATAGCAATCACAGTATGGCGAAAGCCGAAATCCCGACTTACCCATCGAGTCAGGAAACCCCGACAGCAAGACCGAAGAGGAGCCCGAGTCATTCATTGTAGACCCACATCACTCGGAGCGGACCCTCCGAATCAGCTCGAATCTGCACCCTCATGAGAAGATATTACTTAAACAGTTTTTGTCAGACAATTCAGACGTATTTGCGTGGACCCTCACCAATATGCCGGCAATTGACCCCGAGGTCATATGCCACAAACTCTCCATCAAGGCAGAAGCCAGTGAAGCAAAAGCCTAGAAGAATGAACGAAGAACGGAGTCGCGCCATCGTCAATGAAGTTGACCGCCTACTCTAAGCTGGCTTCATTCGAAAGACGTTCTACCCTGATTGGCTTTCCAATCCCATTCTGCTGAAGAAGAAAATGGCAAGTGGAGAGTCTGCATCAACTTTTGAACCAAAATGAAGCTTGCCCGAAGGAGAGTTATCCCCTTCCAATGATCAATCAACTGGTAGAGACGTCGGCGAGCCACGAGCTCTTTAGCTTCATGGACACCTATTCCGGATATAATCAGATCAAGATGCACCCATCAGATGAAGACAAGACAGCCTTCACTTCTGATCGAGGAATCTACTGCTACAAGGTGAAGCCCTTCGACTCAAAAATGCTGGCCCACGTTCCAGCAAATGGTTAACAAAGTCTTCAAGGACCTGACCGGGAGTACCATGAAGGTATGCGTCCACGATGTGTTGGTGAAAAGTGTAACGCACGGATCACCTCCAGCATCTAGACAAAGCTTCGATCTCCTTAGGCAATACAAGGTGAAGCTCAACCCCGAAAAGTGCACATTTGGGGTATCTTCCGGGAAGTTTTTGGAATATCTGGTCACTCAACGAGGTATCAAGGCCGACCCTAACAAGATATATGTAATTCTAAACATAAAGTCACCCACTTGTGTGGAGGAGGTCCAGATGCTGAACGGATGTCTCGCAGCCCTCAATCGATTCATCAGCTGATCCACAGACAAATGCAGGCCCCTTCTTTCAAGCCTTGAAGAAGAATAAGGCTGACTTTCGCTGGAACGAGAAATGTGAGACAGCCTTCCAAAGATTGAAGAGGTATCTGACTTTACCACCCCTTCTATCAAAGCCTTTCTCGGGAGAGACGCTATATCTTTACCTCGTCGTCTCGGAATCAGCGGTGAGCGAAGCCTTAGTTTGTGAACATGAAGATATCCAGAAGCCGGTGTATTACGTCAAGCTACTGCATGAACGGGCCACAAACTAGATAAGAAAGGCTACAAAAGCTGGTGTTTGCTCTCTTTATCATCTCAAGAAAGCTTGAGCACTACTTCCAAACCTTCCCGATCACAGTCCTCATAGAGCACCAACTGATAAGCGTCATGAAAAACCCAGAAGCAACCGAGAGGATATTAAAATGAGCATCGGAGCTGAGGTCCTACAGACTCAGGTACGAGCCAAGGACGACAATCAAGGCCAGGTCTTGGCTGACTTTTATTTGCCGATTTCACCCCAGGTGCCATAGAGCAAGCTGACCTACTGGAAGGATGGATCCTAAACGTGAACGAAACTTCAAATAGCAAGGATGCAACATCGGGATTGTCCTCACCACTCCAGAAAGATCTATCATCGACAGTCCTTTACCCTCAGTTTTCCGGCGTCCAACAAAGAAGCCGAGTATGAGGCAGTCCTAGCTGGACTCTGAGCAGCTATCACACTCGTGGTTACAGGGCTCGAAGTTCAGTGTGACTCCTCACTAATGGTCAACCAAGTCAGTGGGGAATCCGTCGCAAGAGATGATCGGATGGCGGAATACCTACAACTCATTCTCAGATTGAAGTCCATAATCTCCTAATGCGACTTCAAATGGGTCCCCAGATCTGAAAATAATCACGTCAACTCACTTGCCATCCTGGGGGCAGCCACGGAGTTTCAGTTTAGACGAAAAATCCCTGTCGAGCATATCGCCAACCCGAGCGTCCAGCAATCGATCAGAAAGGTCCTACACCTCGATACCTCACCACTGTGAGGGACCCAATCATGGTCTATTTGAAAGACGAAATGCTCCCAGACGATAGAGCGGAAATACGAAAGCTTCAGCACTTGACCACCAGGTACACGCTTCTCGGGAACATCCTATACAAGAAATCTTACTTCAGACTCTACTCTGACCTGTATCTGAGATGTCTCGAGCCAGACAAAGCTCGAAAAGTAATGCAAGAAATCCACGATGGCGACTGTGGGAACCATTCGGGAGCGTGCACCCTTACCCACAAAGTCATCAACCAAGGGTACTACTGGCCCAAGATGTTCGACGACGCCATGGATTATGTTGAAAAGTGCCCGCAATGTCAGAGGTTCGCTCCAGCGTCAAACAGACCGAGTACTGACCTTCACACCTTGCGCAGTTCTTGGCCCTTCATGCAATAGGAGCTGGATGTAGTTGGACCACTCCCCCGAGCGCAATCTCAGTTGTGGTTTCTGCTGGTAGCCACTGATTACTTCACCAAATGGGTCGAGACAGTACCGCTCTCCGAAGTTACTTGACAACAGATTGTCAAGTTTCCTCTGACAGAACATAATGTATCGCTTCGCGCTCCCCACACCATCATCTCTAACAACAAAATAAACTTTGTTAACAAGCAAGTAGCCAGTTTCTGCGTCAAATACAAGATCACCCATCAATTCTCCACACCTTATTATCCTCAAGACAATAGTCAGGCTGAAATCAGCAACCACACTATTCTCGATAGCCTATACAAAAGTCTGGACAAAGCTAAAGGCAAATGGGTGGAGAAACTCCCCAGAGTGCTATGGGTATACAGGATCACCAAGCGCGTCCCCACCAGCGAAACTCCATTCTCGATGGCATACGGAACAGAGGCAATCATCCCAGTCAACATCAGCATGCCCACACTCCGAGTAAAAGGAGTGGATCAAGACCAGAATGATGCCCAGCTCCTCCTGGCGTTGGATCAGTCGGAGGAAAAGCGACAACATGCGCAAATCCGCATCACAACTACCAACGACAGATCCGAGTTGCACAACACAAAAGGTGAAGGTTCGAGAATTTTAAGTCGGAGACCTGGTCCTAAAGCGCGTGACTCAAATCACGCAACAGAAGGATCAAGAAAAGTTAGGACCCAACTGAGAAGGCCCCTACATTATCATCGCTCGGGGAGGCAAAGGATCGTACACCTTGGTTGATCAGGATAAGAACCAACTCAAGAAGTAATGGAACTCTTTTCACTTGAAATGATATTAAGTGTAAATTATGTAATATCCAATGAAAAGATTACTTTTTGCTATCTTAATCACGTTTCACCAAATTCTGATACCTGTCCTGAGTACCGCGCACACTCTCAACAGCCTACACGGGTCTTCACCCTGACGGCTACCCCTCGAGGAGTCTCCTGAAAGATGGAGGCTCGCCCACATTAACTGCTCGGAATCAATATATAATGGGAATTATCCTAATGGCCACCCAAGCGAGTCAACAGGCTACACTGATTTTCACCCTAATAGCAGGGAGTCTCCTGAAAGATGGAGGCTCGCCCACATTGACTGTTCAGAGTCAGCCTGTAATGGGATCTATTCTGATGGCCACTCGAGCAAGCCAATAGCTTATACCCTGACGGCTACCACGATAACAATTTCGAAGCTAAGAATTTTCCCACTCAGGTAAGATTTGCAGGTATCATTGTGGAACGAACCCCAATCGAAAACTACATGCCAAATCATTCCAACGCTTCAGAACCAAAATAGCTCCCCGAGTAGTCGCAACAACGAGTCAATCACAAGCACAAACAAGGCAAGATCCAGACAATACTTTTACTAAAAGTTCTCTGCTTTATTATAAAGTTTTTTCAATTATATCCATCCACGTACAAGTATGGTTACATCTAACAAGAGTAATACAATATCTGTTACATGTATGTGCTCTTGAGAGAAAAATCAAATAAGCCCTCGGTTGCGTCCCCAACAACGTCCAGGAGATGGATCCTAAACAAACAATCTTCCACAGCCGGAAGGGCAAAGGTTCCGAGAACTCCTAGGAAGGCACTAGCAGGGGAGATCACGTCGTGAACTGTAGACTGAAATCTGCAAGGTGATGAGAATACATGCCAAGACCGTGACTCCAAAGATGAACTTAGAGCGATGGCAGGCAAGGCAGCGACATCGAATAAGAGTGCAGACGGCCAGTTCCAGGGATCAGAACCATCATCAAGTACGCCTATGCACCCTGCTCCATAATCGCTGCAAGGAAAGGGGCGTCGAGTCGCAGCCCCTGCCCAACCTGATCTGGTCAGAGGCCAAATGTGCAGACCAAGAAGAATTCTCTATCCTTCCTGACAGCCAGACCTCGTCGCGAAAACCGAAGCTTCTTGACGAGCCCATTGCGAAAACCGAAGCTCCTCAACAAATGAACTCTTGAACATCAAGAGCACAACAACCATTGCCATCATCTCCCTCTCCTTCCTCCACCGGACGAAGAAGGAAGAAGACATCACCGCCAACAGAATAATATGAAACCTTAGAGTAAGACATTTTCAAGATGCAGCTCAGATCTTCCCTAAAGAGTTTCGCCGTATTTATAGGAAAAAAAAGTTGAAGCGTCAACCGTTCAGAACTTTAATCCCTAAGAAGATGAAGATTCACTTGATCAGCAACTTACATGTGTCGCGACTGTTCAGATTTGAACTGCCGCATTAGATATGCCGCACCATCCTCGAACGTTGTGACTCCACAAAAATTGGCGATTAATTGACCGACGCGACTGTTGAAAGGTCACACATTTAAAGCCCTATCAGCCTATAGAGCCACGCACCCTGCTACAGGACAAAAGCTGAGTCGACAACAATTATCCCGATTCCAGACCTAGGAAGTCTGCTCCCTTCTCTCAGAGTTCCCGGGAATCTATAACTCCCAAGGGAAGTTCCCGACCTCCTCGAAAGAGAGGGAGCATAGGGGGCATCTGCAGTGGTCAGTTTCTGACCCTCTCAAGATCATGTCATGTGTCCACCAGCATCAAACAGGCGGTGACACGTGGCTGCTTCCAGAAACTCTGAGTGAGAGTCTTCATTCAATTCAAACTCCGAGCAGTTCAGGTGCTAGAAGAAGGAGATGGAATCAGTTATGAGAATATCTATTTCTAAGCCAAATTTTCATTTAAACTCGGTAGTTCCTATTCGGGGATAGATCGACCTTATAGATGAAGACTACCAGAAAAAGATGAACACTCGCTCAACCAATTCAAATCAGAATGTTCGGCTCTAACCGCCTCTGAGATAAGCGGTTAAATGTTAAATAAAACTGGACTCTGTAGCTTTATCCAACAAAGACTACCTGTATAAATAGCATGCCCCTTCCAAAGTGAAGGGGACGGCAATTGAACCCAGAAACTCTAGCACACCAGAGAAACGCCATTGTAATCGCTATTATTATAGTGGAATCTTTCTCTCTTCGTGGTTTTTTCTTTCGAGTTTTTTCACGTAAATCTCTGTATTTGTGTTGGTTTTTCTGAGATTTGCTTTACCCATCACTATAATTTTGGTGCATGAATTAATTTCATAGGAAATTACCGATGGCAGTTATCAATCATATTATGTTGCCTCTTCTAAGTGTTTTTGTTGTGGATAATTATCCTAAGGAATTAATCCTCGCACCAAATTTATGGAGATGAGAAAAGCCAATCACAGAAAATCCAACACAAATGCAAAGACTTCATGAAAAACTCGAAAGGAAAAAAACCATGAAGAGAGAGGAAGAAATTCCACTATAATAATGGCTATTACAATGGTGATCTTTTGGTACGCTAGGGTTTTTGGGCTCAATTGATCATCCCCTTGGTATTTATACAGGTTATGTCTGTTAGATAAGGCTGCAGGGTCCAGCTCTGTTTAAACATTTAATCGCTTATCTCAGAAGCGGTTAGAGCTGAACATCCTGATTTGAATTGGTTAGGAGAGAGTCCATCTTTATCTGGTTGTCTGCTTTCAGCTGTTGATGCGGTTGATCTGTTCTCGAGCCGTAATTGTTGAGTTCAAATAGAGATTTGGCTTAGAGATAAGAATACTCGTAATTGATTTTATCTTTTTCTTCTAACCACCTGAACTACTCAAAGTTTAATTTGAACGGGGACTCCCAGTTAGCAGTTCTGGAAGCTGCTAAGTGTCGTGCTCCTTTTTGGTGCTGGATAGACACGTGACGTGATCTCAGAGAGGTCAGAAATAGACCACTACAGATGCCCCCATCAGCTTTCCTCTCTTTGGAGGTGGTCGGGACCCTTCCCTTGAGAGTTATGGGTTCCCGGGAACTTTGAGAGGGGGGAGCAGATAAAGAAGGAAACTTTGGGCCTGAATTTGAGTCAATCGCTATCGCTTCAATTCTTGTCTTTTAGTGGCGTGTGTGGCTCTACAGGCTTAGTAGAGCCTTAAATGTGTGTCACATCCGTTACAACGTCGATCAGGTTACCGTCACTTTTGTGAAATGCGGCGCTCGAGATGGGTACTATGTATCTAAAGCCACGATTTTAATCTGATCTGTCGTAATACGTATAGGGTCCTAATCGAGCGACTGTTCATTTCTCAAGGGTTTAAAGGCAACATTCTGGAGCCTTGGGCCTTTTCCCCAAATCTTCGTGTTTTCTTCTTCTTGCCTTCTTCGAATCCTCGAGTTCTCAGATTTCAATTGTTTTCCTCATTTCCGTTGTGATGAAGAAGGGAAAGAAGTCCAGTTCTTCCAACGGTATGGGCAAAGGAAAGGCCGCAGTGGCTTCCCATCGTACCAGATCAGGATGGATTTCGATCCGAAAACCTCCAAGATCTGTAATCAGGAGGAGGTGGATAATTGTCTGGCAAAGTATGGCTTTCAGGGATCAAAATCGAGTTTTGCCTCCACGGTGTTGACGTTTCTAAAGCTCCGCCTAATGATGGTGTATATATACATCCCCAGGTTTTGGCGTTGGGGTTGAAGCTGTTGATGATGAGGTTTGTCCACAGTGTTTTGACTTTTTACAGGGTCGCACCCTCTCAGTTATCGACAGTAGCCTAGCGTACGGTATTAGGGTTCGAGGCCCTCTGTGCTTTGTACGCTCCCGAGGCATGCAAGCGTAAGGTCTTCAGCACAACATATGCGCTAAGGAGGACCCTTCAAGACGCTCGCTACTTTGTCCCCCAGAGCAGGGTTGATAAGATTATTGTTAATATGGTTAATAGAGAACATGGCATATGAGATACCGTGGTCTGGGTGTCTAGTCTGTAGGAAGCCGAATCGGAGGATGAGCATGGTGCCATCCCGGTTGTTTGGAACTTGGGCCCCGTCCTTCGCGGAGGGGCTTTGCCCACCGTTGTATCGAGATGAAGTTGCGAAAGTTGACGGCCATCTATTGGGATCACCGCAACTGGAGTTGGCTATTAGACCTCAACTATCCTGATGTGCCCCAGTTCTTCCTAAGGTGCCTGCTTCAGGCAAGAACTAGCCCGCTGCTGAGCCGGGGTCCCCCACTTCAGAGAAGAGTCCCCCTAGTTGTTGGCCTCGGGAGGTCAAGGGTTTCAGGTCGGATGGTTCCTGCCAGGAGAAAAGGGCCCTAGCTCAATCCTCACTCTCTTCGTGCCACGAGGTAAATCTCACTTCCTTTGGCTTTCTGTCTGATGGGTCTATTTTTTATCTTGTTTCTCTTTTGCAGAAGAGAATCAGGCTCGACTTCGATGAGTCTGATGAGCAGGTGATGGCTGAGTTGATGTCGGACGTGCATGTTGGTTCGACCACCACTTCGGAGCAACCCTCTGAGGATGGAGAAGCTCGAGTAAGGCGCCATGAGCCAGTAGACTCAGGGGCTTGAACAGATTCCCTGTTTTTTGAGATTCCCGGGGGAATTATGGGGGCGCCCCCCACTACCATAGAGTTATCCTCTAATGATGAAGCAGAGGGAACGGCACCTCCTACTCTGGCTAGGGGTGAGCCCGAGTCTTCGCCTATTTCAAAGGCGGTGGAGGGTGCTGAAACCTCACCGTGGGGAGGCCGCACAAGGGTTACCGGTGATGGTGCTCCTTCCGGAGCTGCTATTGAGTTTCCAGAGCTGTTGTTGGAGAGGCCCACAGAGAACCCTCCATTCGGGTTATATCTTCGGAGGGGATATCGAGGTTTCCCTCGGATATGGTGACTTTTTTGAAGGGCTTGATGAAAAAGGCCCTGCCCTTGAAGGACCGGAGGTGGCGCCTGAAGATCAGGGTAAGCATCACGTTGCCTATATCTTTAGCTCAAACTTTTTTGCCCTTTGACTCATGCTTTGACCTCAGAATGTTGTACTTATTGCCGAGCTGTTGGACGACCATCGTGAGGCCCTGAGGGAGAAGGAGGGCAAGATTGATGAGCTGCCCTAGGAGATGGCAAAGCTGAATGTCGCGAGGGAGGCGACGACTGCGCAGATTAGTCGGCTCCGAGTAGATCTGGACCATGAAGCAGTGGCCCGTTCAAGTCAAGAAGAGTTGGGGCGGCTTAGGGGGGGACCTAGAGATGAAGGGCTCGGAGATGCAGAAGAGGGACTATGAGCTAGGACAAAAGGAGGTTATGCTGCAGACGGCTCAGCAGGAGCTTGAGAAGATGCGTCAGCGTGCCGAGGGGCAGAGGCTACCCTGGGGTCAGAGAAAGTTGCCTTCGATGCGGCGAAGGCGCGCCTCAAGGATGATTTGAATCAAGCGCTGGTTGCCCAGGATGAGGCGGAAGCGTGCGAACAGGAGGCGATAGATCATTGTCAATGGGTGTTGAAGGTTTCAAGTCCAAGACATAAACATGGGTACGAAGACGGGAAATGAGGTGCGCTCCCGAAGTACCCATTTGAAATCGAAGCCTTCTTAGGGAGTCAAGGTCAGGAAACCCCTGAGAGTAGCGTTGCCCCTAATACCGGGGCAGAGACCTCCCCGAGCGTTCCGTCCATCAGTGATGCACCCTTGGCCACGAAACCTCCGCCTACTGCTCCCGCCACTGGGCTTGTGGCACCGGCTACCCCCCGAAGACGCTGCGCTCTCATCTCCCCCTTCTGAGGCGTCTTACAAAGGCAAAGTGAGTGCTTGAGAGTTCGCCTTTGTCATTTTTCTTTTGTAGTTTGTAGAAATCGAATGTAATCCTTTTGAATGGAATAAATAAGTCTTCTACTTTCACTTCTTTTTGAATTTCTTGTTTTCGTTGTGTTTCAAGGCTGTCTTGGGCGCCGGCTTAGTGACCCTTCTCATCTAGCTTCCGACTTAATAGTTCACGATCAGAGGAGAGCCCTTAGGAAGCTGCAGATGTCCCTTGCCTGCATAAACTCTGATGGGACTGGCTCTTCCGGAGTGAAGCTCTCAGAGAATGCTGAAGATTCTGACCCCGAGGGGGGAGATGACCCCGAGGGGGAGATGAAGGGTGAAAATAAATCTGGATGATGAGCCGGTCGTTATTAGACTTCCTGAACGCCTGGCGGAAGGTCGCTGCGAGTTCATTTCGGGTGATTTCTGGGCTTTCTCGCCATATAGAGCTCGAATTGCTCTATCTTCTTACTTCCTAGCTGGATTGCGAGCTTATCTCCCATAATGTGACGGTGAAAAATCTCAAGAAAAGGATGGATGGAGTGTTCCAGAAAGGGCGCGAGTTGCTCGAGACGACAACTGAATTGAGATAGGAGAAGGCGGACCTCGAAGTGAGGCTCTTGAGTAGGCTTGAGGAGCTGCAGAAAGCGTGGGAAGAGTTATCTGACCTTCAAGAGAAGGTTACTTTGGCTCAATCGGAGATCTTTTCGCTTCGAGAACAGATTGATAAGGGGCGCGTTGAGAAGTTGGCACTCAAGCAGGAAGTCCAGTGACGAATAACTTAGAATCGTGAGAAGAATGTGAAGGATTTGAGGGCCGAGGCTCACGTTAGTCGGATTGCTATAATGAGCTCTGAAGAGCACATGGTGCGCTGCTTGAGAAGGCACAGACGCTGTGCTCTCAAATTATAATCCTTAGCTCAGGTGGCGGAGTGGAGAGCACCAGAGGATTGACTGGGAGTACGAGCCATGGCCCCGAGGGCCCTAGTTCCTGGCTCAGAGGTTCGAGTCACCAGTCGGGGAGGCCAACTGATCATGCTGAAAGCTTCGATGGCTTGTATGAGAGCTCTCAGAGATGATCGGATGACCAAGGCAGTGGTCATAGGTGGAGCTAAATGAACTTCCTTTCTTTTGTAAGAACTAATGTAATAAGAGGAAGTGTCCTCCATTTTGTTTGCGTGTTAAATCATTGCTCTTGATGCTCCCGTGTGACGCCTCGGCTCTTTGTTTTTTAGGGGACTCCGAGGGATAGCCGTCAGAGTTGGAGCCGTATAGGATGTTAACTAACTCGAGTGACCGTCAGGATAAAGACTCATATAGGCTGACTCCGAGCAGCCGTTGTAGGTGAGTCCCCGTCTTTTATGAGGCCTCCCGAGGGATAGACGTATAGGTTTTCTTTCCCTTGTAGTCGTCAGGGTAGGACCTGTATAGACTGTTGACTTACTCGGGTGGCTGTCAGGGTGAAAACCTGTATAGGCTGACTCCGAGCAACCATTGTGGGGGAGTCCCCGTCTTTCAGGGGCACCCCGAGGGATAGCCGTATAGGTTATTTTTCTCTTATAGCCGTCAGGGTAGGACCTGTGTAGGTTGTTGGCTCGCTCGGGTGGCCGTCAAGGTGAAGACCTGTATAGGCCGACTCCGAGCAACTATTATGAGCGAGTCTCCGTCTTTCAGAGGGCTCCCTGAGGAATAGCCGTATAGGTTATTTTTTTCTTTTGTAGCCATTAGGATAGGACCCGTATAGACTGTTGACTCACTCGAGTGACCGTCGGGTGAAGACCCACATAGGCAAACTCCGAGCAGCCATTGTGGGCGAGTCTCCGTCTTTCAGGGGGCTTTTCGAGGGATAGTCATAGGTTATTTTTCTCTTGTAGCCGTCAGGGTAGGACCCGTACAGGCTGTTGGCTCACTCGGGTGGTCGTTTGGGTGAAGACTCGTATAAGCTGACTCCGAGCAGCCATTGTGGGTGAGTCCCTGTCTTTCAGGGGGCTCCCCGAGGAATAGCCTATAGGATGTTTTTCCCTTGCAGCCATCAGGGCAGGACCCGTATAGACTGTTGACTCACTCGGGTGGTCGACAGGGTGAAAACCCGTATAGGCTGACTCCGAGCAGCCATTGTAGGCGAATCCTCGTCTTTTAGGGGCTTCCCGAGGGATAGCCGTATAGGCTGTTTTTCCCTTGTAGTAGTCAGGGTAAGACCCATATAGGTTGTTGCCTGTGCTTGTCGTACTTGGAGAAACTATTGACATCAAAATAAAAGAGTCTGCATAATTTTCATTGGATATTACATGGTTTTAACACGTGAAATCATTTCGGGTGCGAAGAACTTTATTGCCTGTCAGGGTCTTCCTGTTCCGAATGGTGCCGATAAGTGAGCGTTTTAGTCGTCGGTCTTGGCCGGGGCCCCTCTGACCTCTGGATCTTCCTCCAAGTCGAGGATGTACTCGTCCAGGTATCCACGTTGAATTAGGTTCTCGGGGTGTCTTTTGAGGGCCAAGCAATGCAGGATGGCGTGTCCCCGACTGCCGTAGAAATAATAGTTCTCGGCTTCCTGGGAATTTGTGCCGTACTTGGTTGTCTTAGGGAGCTTCACCCATAACTGATGCTCGATGATATAAAAGATCAGGTCAATCGGCAGCTTCAGAGGGTGAAAACCGAGGTGTCCTCGGTATTCGCCGTTGTCGAGGAAGTATTCTCCTTGTGTGTAAGGGCGTGATGTCCCTTCGCACGCTTCTACAGGTTATCAGTTTGAAGGCTCTCGGGGTTCCCATACGGAGATGTTACTTTAGAGCGTATTTTGTCTAACTTGAAACGTATGTCAGCCGAAGCGGAGGCACGTTGGTTGACCTCGGAGGGGGTGTCCACCTGAATCTCCCTGGCACTCAACTCGATGACTCGTTGTTGCACCTTTCAAAGAACCTTCATGAGTAACTAATGGTTAACCTGTGTTATCGCCTCTCGCTTGCGGTCTGCAGGTATTGCAAAGGATTGCGACTAGTTCTCGATCGCGGTCGGCCTTTGCACACTGTTCGCCCAACCGTCGCAGCAGGTCGATCACCATCTGAACAAGTTGCACATGAGAAAGAATCGATGGATCGAGTTTGTCCGAAGCGTTGACATCATGACGAGTGACATTCTTGTGCGCCATGGTTGTTTTGAGGAAAGATATTGGGTGAGGAAGATCTTGAGTATGAATTCAGAAGCTCTCAATGAAAGCACCAAATACTGTGAGTGATTTTCTAAGGAATTAATTCACGCACTAAATTTGTGTAGATGAGAAAAATCACTCACAGAAAATCCAACACAAACACAGAGACTTACGTGGAAAATCCGAAAGGGAAAACCACGAAGAGAAGGAGAGATTCCACTGTAATAATAGCTATTTCAATGGTAATCCTCTGGTGTGGTAGGGTTTCTGGGCTCAATTGATCATCCCCTTTCATGTTGGAAGAGATCTGGTATTTTATACATGTTGTGTCTGTTAAATAAGGCTGCGAGTCCAACTCTGTTTAAACATTTAACTGCTTATCCTAAAGGCGTTTAAAGTTGAACATATGGGTTTGAATTGGTTAGGCGAGTCTATTTTTTTTTCTGATTGTCTGCGTCTAGCTGTAGATGCGATTGATCCGTTCCCGAGCCATAACTGTTGAGTTCAAATGGAGATTTGGCTTAGAGATAAGGATACTCGCAACACATTTTATCTTTTTCTTCTAACCATCCGAATTGCTCAGAGTTGGCTCCCGGTCATCGGTTCTGAAAGCTGTCAAGTGTCACGCACCTGTTTGGTACTGGATGGACGTATGACATAATCTCAGATTGGTCAGAAACTGACCACTCCAGTTTTTTTTACAAGTCATCCCAGAAATTGCCAAGTCCAAGTTCTGCTCTTTACGATAAAAGAAACCCAGAACACAAAAATCCAAGAGACAGTCTTTAATCCACGTAAAAAAGGCTTTTGATGAATGAAAAGAGCTTTTATAAAACAGTTTAATTTATCTAGCTATTAGAGAGAAAAATACATAATAAATCAACCAAGAACTCTACTTTCAGAATCCAAGCATACCCAAATCCAAACTAGTCACAATGCAAAGAAAAAAACGCCCAAAATCGAGAAAGTATCACAAACCCATGAAAGACAGAAGCAAAGAAAGCCAAAAAGAATCAGAATCAACCAAATACATTTATGAAAAAGGCAAAGCGATTCCAAATTAAACATGAATTAATCTGAGAGAGAGAGATACTCACAAGTCGTGGAACCGAACATTGCTTCAGAATTTTTCTCTCTTTTTTCAGGACGAGAGAGAGAAAAAGAGAGTTTTGAGATTGTTGGGAGTTTTTTAGGGTCTATATAGGCGTGGGGTTTTTCTTGGAGCGAGTAGCTTACAACCAACGCTACGCAGTTTCCAATTTAGTTTATGGCCACCCGGCAAATTATTTTTTATTGTTAATTGTGTTACTTTTTGTTGACCGAGAAGCTTAGAACCAACGCGACAAGTTAATTATTTACAGTAATCACCCCGCAAATAATTTTTAGTTCGTAATATAATGAGTTACTATTACACTAACTCTAAGTTTACATTTTTTTTTTAATTTTTAAACTTTTGACTAGTTTTTAAAAGAGAAATTACCGACCCATAAAATAACAGAAAAAATAAAGATATTGTTTCAAGCTTAGCTAAATTTAACTTCGATCTTTCATGTAAATTTGACTTTTGTTTCAAAAAATTTTGGTTGCGTATTTGAGCGGATAATATTGATTTGGTTGTGCTAAAATGAGATATGTTGCGGTGATGAAGAAGAGCTAGTAGCTTAGCTGAGTTATATGGGGTATGTTTGTTTCACCGTAAAAGGCGTTTGTTTGGACCGTAAGTCATAAAATACACTTATATTCCAATTATGATCCATTTACAACAAAAAAAGTTAATTTTGTGGTCATGCAAATCCCACCTATAAACTATTTGCAGTACAAACAGTTAATTTTGTGGTGATGCAAATTTATATTGCTGACAGTTAATTGTAATTAGATTAATATTTTTATTATTAGATTAATCTTTTAGATTATGAGAAATTCTTTTTATTATTAGATTATATATAATTATTAAATTAGAATTTTATTAATAATTCAATAATTTGTAATATTAGAATCTTTTTTATTACTAAACTAATATAATGTATTCCATTTAATTTTAATTCTTACTTTATTTATCAATTAGTAATGTATAAATTTAATAAGTTTAGATTATTAGATTTTTTTAATTTTTTAATATTTAATGTATTTATTTTTAATATTTAATATTTTTAGTTTTAATTAGTTATTATTTAATATATTATATTTTTAATAAATTTATATTTATTTTTAATATTTAATATTTATTTAATTTAGTTATTTAATAAATTTATTTTTAACTATTTAATAGTTGATTATTTAATATTTAATTATTTTAATTATTTAGTTTTAAATTTAATTTTTAATATTTTAATATTTAATATTTAATATTTTTATTGTACTATTACTAATTTTATTTTATTTTTAATTACTATTTATAATTTAATTTTTAATTATTTATTTGTAATTTAATTTTTAATTATTTAGTTTTTTTAAATCAAGAAACAGTTAATTTTGTGATCAACTTTTCTACTTATGACTTACACATTATGACAACCAAATATCATAATACATAATACATTTTCTCACTTACAATTTTACAATATCAACCAAACATCGTAAAACTTACTTATATGTAACTCACCTACAATTGTAAAAGAGTTTGCGACATAAGACTTACGATAACCAAACAGGCCCATCACCGAAGTGGAGGATGAAATGATAAGCTGAGATATATGACTGAGTAGGAGGCAGAGGTGATGAGCTGAGGTGATATGTTGAACTAGTTGAGTTGAGGTAATGAACTGAGGTGTATTGCTGAGGTGGAGGTGGCCTCCAAAATATTGTCCTGCGTGAGACCAACCTACACTAGAAAACCATGGTCAGAGGATGTCGAGATGGCTCCCTATCCAAACCCTTCGATGCCTAAATTAGCAACCATCTCAAATATGAAGACAAAATTGTTGAGAAGACTAGAGAGGAGAGAGGGGCAGAGATTGACCCGACCTCGATTCCGTTCGAACCGGCGATTCGAATCGGGAACCAGTTGGCCAGAGTCGGAACCGGCTCGGACGGCCGGTTCTCCGGTTCCAAACTGAACCGGAATCGGCCTGCTTCTAGGTCGGTTCTGGTTGATGAGATCTAAAACCGACGGTTCCCGGTTTCGAACCGCTATTATTTTAGTGGGTCGTTCGGCCCAAACCATTAATTTTTTTTTAAGGAGCCCAGGCCCTCGGTCGGCCTAGGCGAGGGGCGGGCCTGGGCGCCTAGACGGCCTGGCCTAGCTGGGCCGCCTGGCGCCTGGGACTTATTATTATTTTTTTTTTGGGACTTGAATTTCTCTCTCCAACTCATTCCAATTGGACCGTTGGAGAGGCCAATGTTCATTTAACGTTAGCCTTTCCAACTGTCCAATATTGGACCGTTGGAGAGGGGAGGGTATTTTTTAATTTTTGATTTTTTATATATTATTTGTAAACTATAAATATGGCCTAATTTCTCTTATTCTCTTCCACACAGAAATCCAAATCCCTTTACAATTTCTCTTTCTAATCTCACCCCATAATTCTCTACAAAATCTCTCTTCAAGACTCCAGCTCTCCAAGTCTTCATAATCTCTCTACAAAATTCTCTCCATAATCTCTCTACAAAATCTCTAGCACTCTTTAATTTTCGTATTCTCCATGACAAGTGGAAGTTCGTCGGTAAAAGGTAAGGGCAAGATTGGTGAAAATTTATCGCCGGGGGAAATGATATTTTCGGTTTCTTGCAATCTTCGGAGATGAATTATGGCCTCGATACTGATGAATTAGAAATACACCCTGAAGAAGAGGCACAAGTCAAGATTCCAACCCAAAGATTTGAAACCCAAGTTGGCGATAGAAGTGAAGAAAATAACGCTACCGCTAGCCAAAAATTAAAGTCTGATCTTTTCGTGCATCATTTTATGAAAATCAAGAATGATTTGAGCACGATCGTTAGTGTAAATTGCAAGCATTGTTCAAAATCTTATAAGTGGTCTGCTTCCGATGGCTATGGAACATATCAAAAGTATCCGGAGAGAGCACATCCTTATGAAGCCGGTCTCATAAAATGCAAACTCAAATATCAAGGTATGCTACCAATACCCCTCAATTATTTCATTTCTTTGATGTTAAAAATGGAGATGAATTAGCACGAATGGTTGGCGTTGAACACTTGTCTTTTAGTTTTGGTGAAAAATTAAGTTTTTTAAATTATTGTAAAAAAGCATTAAATCCTCAAGCAACTGAGTGCCTAGGACCACTCACACGCACATTACATAAGCTTTATAAAAGAAAAAAAAAGAATTACAGGATTTTGTATCATTTTTATGGGTGCGTATCTATATGTAACGATATACGGAGTGATCATTGGCAATAACATTCTTATATGCGGATCACTTATCATTCGGTTGATTGTGAATGAAATTTACAAAAAAAAGTAATTGCTTTTAAAGTTTTTGAGGAACGACATACTACTCATAATATTTATAGATTGATAAAAATAGTTTTAGAAGAATATGATTTGATTAATAAGATTCTTACAATTGGTTTTAATAGTGCATCTGCTAATACTGCATCTATACCTGAGTTAGAAAAAAATTGTAAACTGGCATTTGGAGGTAAATTTTTTCATCAAAGATGAGATTGTTATGTTTTAAATTTATGTGTGCAAGATGGTTTAAACAATTGAAAGATTATATTAAACCTATTAGACTCACACTTCATTATTTATAGACGATCCACGAGTAATGAAAGAATGGGAAAAATATTGTAAATCAAAAGGTATGAGATCAAAATAATTTCCACGGGATGTTCCAACCCGTTGGAATTCAACTTATGGGTTACTTAATAATAGTAATGATTATAAAGAATTAATATGTGATTTTATTGCTAACAATATTAATGATATTAATTTTTATCATCAGCAATGGGATACATGCAAAAGTATTTTGGATACCTTAAAAGTTTTTAATGATGTTACTTACATTTTATCTGATGTTTATTATCATATAATATATTTATTTTTAATTGAGTGTATAAATATTTTTGGTGTGCTAGAAGAACATGAAAATAATTTGAATTTATTTTCTTGTATTCAAGTAATGAAAAATAAATGTCTAGAATATTCTAAAATAATTCCATCTATTTGTTTGGTTGAATGTGTTTTTGATCCACGTTATAAATGAGATGGATTGCACGACAATTTGAAAGCTTATTATGAATTCTTCAAGTGGATAAAGATGTTTATGATTAATTTAGTAAAATAAAAAATTATGCTTTATATAATAAATATAGTGGAGTATATAGCTCAAGTATTAATAACCTCCGTCATGACGAAACTAGTAGTAAAGTTGAGGATACTTCTAAACTTAATAGAGGACAACAACTACTATTGTAAAGAGCCAAAAACCACGGGGGTTTTCATCAAACTCTGAGCTTGATGGTTATCTAACCACTTCATTTGAGTTTGGTGAAGATTTTCAAGATATACAATCCTGCAATGGTGGAAGGAGCATTCAACACAATTTTTCATCATGGCAATTATCACTAAACAAATTTTAGCAACGCCAGTGTTAACATTAGCTGTGAAGCAAGCATTCAGTGTGGGGGAAGTATCCTGAACCAAACTCATTCGAGTATGTCCCCTGACTCAACGGAGACCCAAGCATATCTTGATGATTAGACAAAAGCAATGTTAAGACAACAAGAAATCGTGCGGGAACAATTGAAAACTTTATGTAAAAGATGACCACCGGAACGGAAGGAAGCGATTGAGCTAAAGTACGGGAACTAAGGTAAGAGAACTGTGTGGGCTTTGATTTCTCTAAACCTAATAGAATACATAGGCAACTTAATTATAGTAAAAATTAAGTTCAAGCCCGTTTTTTATTTTTTTTAATTATTTTGTTATATTTATTTAAATTAACTTGTAATAAAAATTAATTCCTATTTTTTAACTATTATAAAAAAAATTGTAGATAAAAGAGTAATAAAGAAAGAATACAAGGATTTAAAGTGGTTCGACCCAAACTTGGCCTACGTCCACGGGGAGAGAACATGAGAGAGCTTTATTAATACACTTGGTACAAAGAAATCTAACCTTCCTCTTGATGCAACAAGAGTATTCACCTTCCACTTGAATCTAACCCTAGATTACAAGAGTATTACTTCTCTCCATGCACCTTCAACTTGCTCTTCTCTTTCTTGGCTTCCTCTGGTCTTTTTTACTTGAGATTCTCTATTGTAGAAATTCGTTGGGACTTGTTTTTTTGTTGAGGCAGTTACAATGCTTGGTTACAACCTTTATTTATAGGATTTTACAATACAACTCCTATTTAGACTATGAGATGATCTTGGCCTTTGGATAGTTGAAGAATCTTGATCAATCCTTTTAGGAATTGATCTCCTTGATTTAGAAGAATTTTAGACCCTTTAATATTTAGAAACAAACCTTCATTGAATAGGAATTAAATCCTATTCATACTCCTCCTGAAAAAAAAACTCGCAATCGCCTGAAAAGAAAACTGCTTCATCTTAATTTTGTTTTTTCTTTTTCAAGCCATCGTCTTCTCCACCTCAACTAGATTTTTTAGACCATCATCTCGTCTTGAAAAAACAAGACAAAATCTTAACATATTTAGTCAAATTGTACTTTCAAGTTAATCATTTATCTTTGTTCGAGGTTTCCAGAGGATGGTATACCATTTCACTACTTGTCTGCCAAGTGCCAATTCTTGGGCAAAACCTACCAATGAAAAAGAAACTGGCAGTAGTAACAAGTCATCTGTGGTAATTCACGAGAATGTGAGCCAAGGAATAGAAATTTGAAGCTCCAATATAAAATGGGTCATCAAAATATATGATTATATTGATAGCAAATTGGAAAAGGACAAAAGAAAACAAAGTAAAAAAGATAAGGACATGGTTCCACCTTGACATTGTCCCATATCTATAATATTAAGGTTATTCAGTACTGTTGTGACAGTAAGCTTCTAATATAAGAGACGACAAGTATAAATAGAGATTAAACAGATAGCAATATAAGCTAATAGAAACAAAGAAAGGACAGCACACCAGTATTTAACGTGATTCGGTCAATGTGACCTACATCCATGGGAGAAGACATCAAGAGGAATCCACTAATCAAAAGGGAAGAATATAAGATATTACAACTCTAATCTCACTCATCTAAGCCCAATAAAACCCAACTCACTAGAGCTTAACAAAAATGAAGATAAATGGTAAGAGAAAGGAGAGAATAATATAATATTTAGTAACTCTCTCGTTCTTACTTCCTTACCTTGAAATCTCATACAATGTAATGCCTATTTATAGGCAAAACTTCTAAACCCCTTCATCACTTCACCCCCACACATACATCAAAATCATAGGGTGGCCCAATTGATTTCATTAGGGTGGCTAAGATCTTCACAGGGTGGCTATGATATTTATAGGGTGGTTATTGATGACTTTTAGGAGGGCTAGAGATTTCATAGGTTGGTTATTGATGACTTTTATGGTGGCTAGAAATTTCATAGGGTGGCTAATTAATTTAGAAAAAAGTCTACAAAGATGGCTTGATTTGTTTCTATTCATTAAACACATATAAACAAATATCCACCTTGTCTTGAATGAATAACAAATCTCTCCACCTTAACTTGAACTGTATCAAGCATCCTTTGGATTCTTGCTGTCTTCTCTAGCCTCGACGGGCTCAACCTTCACCACTTTGAATACCAAGCAATTCAAGATAGTACTCGAACTTGCGCGAAGGTACGTACTTTGTCATCATATCTGCTGGATTATCTCCAGTTTCATCAGAACTGATAGCCTCATTGTAGGTGGAAGGCTCTGAAATCTCAATAGATTCTGTCATACTTAGAGCATAAGCGACCATATCTGCATAGGCGTATCGCTTAGGTGGACGGATCTGCCTTCTTCCTCTCCCAGTGGCATTACTATATTGTTGCTCTTGCAGTGTATCATCACCCGAAATTGAACCTTGAGCATCATCGACTGGTTCAATGCGTGTGCTCTCCTGCACTCCTGTAACTTTGCTCTCAAGCTCCACCTGCTTACTTGCTTCCTCTCCTGAACCTATAATATCAACAACAAACTCCTTTCTCAGTTGAAGCATATAATTTTCATCAAAAGTAATATTCTTACTAATAACAAATTTAGGTGACTTAGGATCAGAACACTACAACCTGTATCCCTTCACCCCAGTAGCATAACCAAGAAATATAGCTTTCATTGCCCTAAGTTCAAGCTTACCATCATTTACATGAAAATAAGCAGGGCAATCAAATACTCGTAAATGAGAGTAATTAGTAGGGGTACCAGACCATATCTCTTCAGGAGTCTTAAAATCAATAGCTGTAGAGGGAGACCGATTTACCAAATAGCAAGCTGTATTTACTGCCTCGGCCCGAAGCATTTTGACAAACCAGCATTAGATAGCATACACCGAGCTATCTCCAACAGTGTCATGTTCACCCTTTCTGCAACTCCATTCTATTGTGATGTGTACCGAACTGTACCATGCCGCACAATTCCTTCATTTTTGTAGAATTTATCAAACTCTATGGAACGGAACTCCATTCTATTGTTGGTCCTGAGGCGCCTCACCTTCTTTTCTGTTTGCTTTTCGATCATAACCTTTCACTGCTTGAAGGTAGCAAACACATCGCTTTTATGCTTGAGAAGATACACCCAAACCTTTTTGGAATAATCATCAATTAAAGTCAGAAGATAACTAGCTCCACCTTTCGATGAAACTTGAGAGGGACCCAAATATCTGAATGAAAGTAGTCTAAGGTGTCTTTAGTCCTGTGAATACCTGTACCAAAAGAAACTCTGTGTTGCTTGCTAAAAACACAATGTTCACAAAACTCAAGCTTTCCTGTCTTCTGGCCACAAAGCAAACCTTGCTTACTCAACACATGTAGTCCTCTCTTACTCATATGTCATAACCGCATATGCCACAAACGAGTGGTATCTAAGTCCGGGTCTTCTATCATTGACACAGCGACATCATCTGTCGTCGTGCTATCTTGAAGGATATAAAGGGTATTTGAAATCACCTAGAGGGGGGGGTGAATAGGTGATAGTGTTAATCTAGAAACTAAATACGGAAGCTAAAACAATTTTGCAATCACACTTAATACAACCAACAAGTGTAGCCGAATTCCCCGTGAAGGGCTCTGGACTAACTCCTCTTGATTCCCCTAGATAAGGGTTGAGGTGCTATATGAAGCTCTTGTGGTTAAGTACAGGTGAGGCACACACACAAGCAAGCCAAGCATATAAGGATGATCAATATGAAATAATGCAAGGCAACACAAGCAAATATGATATGATGATATGAATGATGCTTTGCACAAAATAAAGAGAGAGTTAGAGAGACAATGGATCAAATGCAAACACAAAGATATGTTTCGAGGTTCAAGCCCCTAGCTCTACGTCCCCGCCTTCACCGAGAAGGATTTCTAATCCACTATCTTGTCCACCGAGGACTCCCACCGAGGGAACCTCCACCGAGGAGGATTTGTACAACAAGGGAGTACCGAACTCCTCTCTCAAACACCGCCTCACAACCAAGGGGTAGGCCCGTAGCCAAACAACAACCAATCCACCTCTACCAAAGAGGGATAAGGCCCGTAGCCAACAAACAATCTCCACCTCTCACTAGAGGGAGCAAACACAAGCCTCAACCTCTACCGAAGAGGGAGCAACCCAACAATGAAAAGGGTTTTTACAACAAGTGTTTTCTTTCAACCACAAACAATCTCTCTTTTTCCACAAACAAATGATCCTATAGAATAGGATAGGTGATAAGCTCAAGTGTGGAAAACAAAGTGTTTTGATCAAAGAAATTCTCTTGGGAAAACACCAAAATAGATATGGAAATTTTTAGATCAAAACTAATTCCCAAAACCCTAATTTCTTTGAAATAAACAAAACACTTAAAAACAAATAGATGAATTTTTTGGCACTTAAACTCTTTTGAAAACTTCTTTTAAACATCAAGAATAGAGAGAAATTTTAGCTCATAAAAACTTGGCCAAAATCCCAAAGAAATGGGGTTTATATAGGCCAAACAGAAAACTAGCCGTTAGGCTGATCTGTCAGCCTGACAGGCTGGCGGTCGACCGGCCGGTCGACCGCCAACGGTCATAAATATGACCGTTGGAGCTTCTCGGTCGACCGCCCGGTCGACCGCCCAGATACAGAGAGCAGGGCTCTCTGGTCCGGTCGACCGCCCGGTCGACCGCCCAGATACAGAGAGCAACGCTCTCTGGTCCGGTCGACCGACCGGCCGACCGGCCCTCTGTCTGCCAGACGTGCACAAGGTTGTGCACGTCGGTCGACCGCAACGGTCGACCGGCCCTTGGTTCGGTCGACCGTGCGGTCGGCCGACCTGGCCTGTCAGCCACAGTCTGGGTCAGAAACTAGGGTTAAAAATATTTTAATAAATCTTGTAAAATCTTGTAAAAATACCCAAAAATAGTTTTACCATTTTGCATTGATACATAAACATGTGATAAAATTTTTAACTCAAATATCAAGCAATTTGAACTATTTTTGTGTCTTAACATTTTTACCAAAAACCAAAACTAGTATTTTATCAAACTTGGATTTTTCAATACATGAATAGGAAAGTCAAAATAAGTTTGTATAAGAAGTTTAAGCATGTATGTATAACTAGAATACATCTATTATACATATAAACCATTTAAACTTATTTTGATCAATCTATTCATGAAAACAAATATCGGTTAAACTAAAACCGAAAAATCATAAAACGTGTGTGTTGTGTACTTGAGCATATCAACTATTCTTATCTTTACACATGGATCTAAAACACACTAAACTAAAACTAAGATACCTAAGTCTTCTTGATGATCTTCATCTTCAAGCCGACTCGATCCTAAATGTGATCCACCGAGTGCAAAGGTATGATCTTGATGCTCAGGCACTGGAATCACCATGTGAAAGCTTCCAAACTCCTCTTTTTAAACAATCACCAACTAATATCTTGTTATATGATCTGAAACTAAAATCACAAGATTATTAGTAAACATAACTACATGAGTTAATCATCATCAAAATTAGAGAGGAAGGCCTCCGGGCCAACAATCTCCCCTTTTTGATGATGACAAAAACTCATGGAGTTATATATGCATGGATTAAAGTTAAGCTTCAAAGAAGCTCCCCCTTAACTCATGCATAAACAAATAAACATAAATATGCAATGAATTATGAAACATGAAACATGAAACATGCATAGATATGCATAAACAATAAAAGGCTCTAGATACCAATGAAATTTTCAAAAACAAATAAACATGCTCTAGATACCAATTAAACTTAATATATGCAAAACATAAGTATGCATATAAAACTCAAACTCAAAATCTTTCTCCCCCTTTTTGTCAATCATCAACAAAGGGGTAAAAACCAAAAACAAATCAATAAATTTTTCTCCCCCTTTTTGTCTAAAAAACAAAAATATCAATATATGGGTGACAATCAATTAAGATATCAATTGAAAATATGTCAAAGTAGCATCTTGATACCAATTGAAAGTAAACATAGATCAATAAATGGTATATGCTATATACATTCATGAAGAGGAAGATGTGAAGCTTCCCTATATAGATACATTATATGAAGGAGGGATGACAAGCCCTAATTCACATAACGTACACTATGCAATGCATAAGAGGATGTGAAGCTCCCCCTACACACGTGTACTACATAAAGAAGAGATGTCAAGCTCCTCAATACAAGATACACTCAACATGAATCTATATGTAGAAGAGATGTTAAGCTCTCCTTGCATATAGGCAATACAAATCAAAACTTTTGTATTTATCTTTAAAAAAAAATTTGAGATACCAAAATAAAACATTCAAATAAACATCTTGATATCAAAAAAGAGTATTTTTCTTTTTAAGCCATATAGACAATTTTGATTGTGATATCATATGCTTAAAAATAAACATCAAATTTTCAATCATAAAGTGTGAGAGTGGAAATAAAATACTAATTGAAATACAAAATCAAATTTTCTCCCCCTTTATGAAATACCAACTAAAACAATGCGTAGGCTCGAAATAAGATACCAATTGAAAATAGAATCAATTGAAACAAAGTTAAAACTCAAGCTTAGCATAAACAAAATATATATGTATGAAAAATTTATTATCAATCGAAATTGATACTATTGAAATTGAAAGCATACATACATACAAACATATATGAGTATACAAGAAAGGTCAAAATTGATACCAATTGAAAGAATCCAATGATACCAATTGAAACAACAATAATATCAAAGTATGACTCATATAACCTATCCTCCCAATCATGTTCAAATTTAAAATGATTTTCAATATAAAGCATACATGAGCATGATCTCCCATCCAACCACCCTTGGAAGGTAGGGTTTTCAAAAATAGATATGAAAATAAGGTTTGTTTGAAACACTCTACCAAATGAAGAATATCGCAACTAGTTATATGAAAAATTTGTAAACTAGTACGAAATCCTTCAAGTAAGGAAATAAACAAAATTATTTTTCATGAAACATGAAATCCACAAGATAATCAACACTCTAAGCCAATTAAGCATAAATATGACTCATGAAAATAAAACATGAGTAAACAATAAATGTGGGTGTACAAATAAGATGTGAAGATCATAATCATGAAAGATGGACAATAAGCTCAATTCCTTTAAAACATGAAAACATGAAAATCATCAAAACTATTTAATCTTCAAGGTATATGTATGTCCTATACAAATTAAAATATACATACATATCCAAACACAACAAGTCCACAAAGATATATGCATGAAGGCACGTGGCTCAAAAGGATGTATATGTATAAACAATAGTTTGGATAAAATAGACATATACATGAAGTTAAACAAAAACTCATGAAAACATGAATAACTAAATTTTCATTAAAACTAATTTCATTTCAAGGTATATGTATGATTTGTCAACACAAGAAGTATACATACATACCCTAAACACAATTTGAGTTCATATATATAGATTTGCATGAAAGGCAAATGACTCAAGTGTTGGCCCGGAGTCCTTCCTCTCTAGTTTTGATGATGATTAACTCATGTAGTTATGTTTACTAATAATCTTGTGATTTTAGTTTCAGATCATTAAACAAGATATTAGTTGGTGATTGCTTCAAAAAGAGGAGTTTGGAAGCCTTCACTTGGTGATTCCTGTGCCCGAGCTTTAAGATCATACCTTTGCACTCGGAGGATCACGTTTGGGATCGAGTCGACTTGAAGATTGAAGATCGTTAAGAAGACTTAGGTATCCTAATTTAGTTTAGTGTGTTTAGATCTATGTGTAAAGATAAGAATAGTTGATATGCTCAAGTGCACAACACACACGTTTTTATGTTTGGATATTGGTTTTTTGGCTTTTAGTTTAACCGATATTTGTTTTCATGAATAGTTGATCAAAACAAGTTTACATGGTTTATGTATAGTAGATTCATTCTATACATGCATGCTTAACTTTTAAACAAACTTATTTTGACTTTCCTATTCATGTGTTGAAAAATCAAAGTTTGACAAAATACATGTTTTGGTTTTGATAAAATTTGCAAGACACAAAAATGATTTCAATACAATTGATATTTGTCTTGAAATATTTATCACAAGTTTGCTCTTCAATATAAAATATTAAAACAAGTTTTATGGAATTTTAGAAGAGATAAAAGATTTTTAGAAATATGTTTAACTGTGTTTCTGACCCATATTTGGCTGACAGGCCAGGTCGGCCAACCGCACGGTCGACCGCACCAAGGGCCGGTCGACCTTGCGGTCGACCGACGTGCACAGAGCTGTGCACGTCTGGCAGCACAGTGGGCCGGCCGACCGAGCGGTCGACCGGACCAGAGAGCTCTACTCTCTGTATCTGGGCGGTCGGCCGGACGGTCGGCCGCATTGTCCCAACGGTCATATTTCTGATTGTTGGCGGTCGGCCGGCTGGCCGACCGCAAGCCTGTCAGGCTGCCAGATCAGCCTAACGGTTAGTTTTCTGTTTGGGCTATAAATACCCCATTTCTTGGGGGTTTTAACCAAGATTTTTAGAGCTAAATTTTCCTGATACCTTCAGTGTTTTAAACAAGTTTTCAAAATAGTTTTTATACTAAAAAGCTTCATTCATTTGTTTTAAGTGTTTTGTTTTATTTCAAAGAAAATAGATTTTGGGAATTGTTTCTTATTCTAAAATTCTATATCTATTTGGCATTTTTCCCAAGAGTTTTTCTTTGATCAAAACACTTATTTTCCACACTTGAGCTATCTTCTATCCCAATCTATTTAGGATCTTTGTTTTGTGGAAAAGAGAGTTTGTGGTTGAAAGAGACCACTTGTTGTAAACCCTTGCTTTGATTGGGTTGCTCCCTCTTTGGTAGAGGTTGAGGTTTGTTTTTGCTCCCTCTATTGTGAGGTGGAGTTTGGTTGTTGGCTACGGGCCTTATCCCTCTTCGGTAGAGGTGGATTGTGGTTGTATTGCCTCGGTGACATTGTTGGTTGAGAGAGGAGTTCGGTACTCCTTTAGTGGATTGGAAATCCTTCACGGTGTTGAAGGCGGGGATGTAGAGCTAGGGGCTCGAACCTCGAAACATATCATTGTGTTTGCGTTTGATCCAATTTCTCTTAACCCTATCTCCTTTATTTGTGCAAAGCATCATTCATATCATTCATATTGATTTGCTTGTGTTGTCCTTGCATTGATTCATATTGCTTATTCATTATATGCTTGGATTGCTTGTGTGTGTGCCTCACTTGTACTTACCACAAGAGCTTCATATAGCACCTCAACCCATATTTAGGGGAATCAAGAGGAGTTAGTCCAGAGCCCTTCACGGGGAATTCGGCTACACTTGTTGGTTGTATTAAGTGTGTTGCAATATTTGTTTAAGCTTCCGTATTTAGCGCATTTAGTTTATAGATTAGCATTAATACCTATTCACCCCCCCTCTAGGTGTTTTTCAATTGGTATCAGAGCCTACGCTCCTGATACTTTAGGCTTAACATCCTAGGAGTGAGATCTTGGTTTAGCTAATCTACCATTTGCATTTGCACATTTGTTTGCTTGTACACATTTAGTTTGGACCCATGGACTTCATGACCCCACCTATGTTTGACCCTTCCAACATTCTTGTTTGAAAGACTAAGATGTCCATTTACCTCCAAACCCTAGGATATAAGGTTCACCTTGCCATTACCAAGGAATCCTACCTTAGTGATAGCAAGCATGTAGGGGCCAATGCACAAGCCCTAGAGGCTATTAGAAGCACATTGAATAAAGAAAATCTTTTGCTTGCTTCTAACTTTGATTCCGCATTTGCTGTATGGAATATGTTGACAACCACCACCTCCAAGCTTCAAATGCCAATCCAACAAGAGGAGGAATCTAGTGGAGAATCCGAGCCACAACAATGCCATATGATCCAAGGGAATGACTCCCTTGAGGTACAATCGGAAACTCAACTAGATAGTTTTGACTCTAGTTCTTCATGTGATGAACATATTGATGCCCGTGCTTTGAATGAAGAACTTTCCATTGTTTGTGAAAAATTGATTGAAAAATATAAGATTTTGAAAAAGAAAAGTCTAGGACTTAACAATGATAATATAGATTTGTTTTCTAGACTTAATATAGTTTTGCAAGAGAAGGTGGAGATTTCTAATGAAAGGGATTCATTAAAATCTCAACTTGATCTTGCACTAAAAGAAAATAAATTTTTGAAAAATAAAAATGATTGTGAAAAAGTTTTAAAGAAAAATGAAAACTTGTCTTCAAAAATTGATTTTGTCTTAAAAGAGAATGTTGCCTTGAAAAATAAAATTATTTCTATTTCAAATGATTTAAATATTTGTTTAAAGAAAAATGAAGTTTTACAAAATAAGATTGATGCACATGTTTGCCATGCTAGGGTAGTATCACACACTTCTCCTATTGCATGCCACACTTCTTCTTTAATTGAAAATGATATATCTATACTTAAGAAGAGTGTTGTTTGTTTGGGCTCCACTTTGAGCCAATGTGCCAAGAGCCATACACGTTTGGAAACTTTGTTTCGAAAGAAACAAATTCCATCTTTTCATGCACACCCTCCACGGCATATACATGCTCCTCACGGACACCATCACACCATGTATGCTCATGTGTACACTTGTACACATTATGGACGTAAGGGCCACCTTGCTAAATTTTGCTTTGATAGAATACATACTTATAATTTAGCAAATAAATTTGTTTGGGTTAGGAATGGTACTAACCCCCATGGACCCAATAAGATATGGGTACCAAAGACCACCCCTCTTATTTATGATGTAGGTGTGGGCTCTCACATGACGTGAGAGTAGCGGTACCTTGAATTGGATGCGTTCCGTGCTTAAAGGAAACTTTTTGGATGCATCACTTTTAAGGGAAGGTTTGGTGGGAAGACCACCATGTTTTGAAGACAAGGAGAGTTGCCTTCTAGGTTTTGGTAACGATTCCTAACTCCTTATTATTGTTTACTTGCTTTCCATGTTCATTATTTATAGCATGTTTTGTTGTTTTTAGATTATTATGAAAATGCCATGATTATTAGACCATTGACATGCATGTATAGCCTTTGAGACACCCATGTTTATATGGACCCATATTTTGTGTTCTCACCATTTGTTTAGCTATCATGTTTATCATAGGTTTAATAACATGTGAATTTACATAATAATCATGTTTATGTTTCATGTTGATTTACATATTGTTTTATACCTAATGATTTGATTACATGTTTAGATGTTAGTTTCATTAAGACTAGGTATATATTTGTACATATAGTGGGCCACAAATAAATCTATATATGTTTGTGCTTGAATGCTTATTTGAACCCATTAGATGTGCTAGTATAGTCTAGTTTTGATGATCCATGCATTTTAAACTTGTATTCCCGTTTTTGACATGTTTCATGTTTTTGTGATTATGTGTTTAACTTCATGTATATGTCCATTTTATCCAAACTATTGTTTATACATATACATCCTTTTGAGTGCCTTCATGCATATATCTTTGTGGACTCGTTGTGTTTGGATATGTATGTATACTTTAGTTTGTATAGGACATACATATACCTTGAAGATTAAATAGTTTTGATGAATTTCATGTTTTCATGTTTCAAGAATATTGAGCTTATTGACCATCTTTCATGATTATGATCTTCACATTGTATTTGTACACTCACATTTATTGTTTACTCATGTGTTTGTTTTCATGAGTCGTTTTTATGCTTAATTGATTATGAGTGTTGACTATTTTGTGAATTTCATGTTTTCATGAAAAATAATTTTGTTTTATTCCTTACTTGAAGGATTTCGTACTAGTTTACAAATTTTTCACATAACTAGTTACGGTATTCTTCATATGGTAGAGTTTTTCAAACATACTTTATTTTCAAATCTATTTCTTTGAAAACCCCTACCATCCACGGGCGGACGGATGGGAGATCATGCTCATGTATGCCTTATATTGAAAATTATTTTAAACTTGAACATGATTGGGTGGTAGTTATATGATGTATACACTTGATCATTATTGTTGTTTCAATTGGTATCATTGAAATTCTTTCAATTGGTATCAATTTTGATTCTTTTTGTATACTCATATATGTTTGTATGTATGTATGCTTTCAATTTCAAAAGTATCAATTTCGATTGGTATTAACTTTTTCATACATATATATATTTTGTTTATGCTAAGCTTGAGCTTCAACTTTATTTCAATTGATTCAATTCTCAATTGGTTTCTTATACAAGCTTATGCATGTGTTTTGTTTGTATTTCATAAAGGGGGAGAAAATTCGATTTTCATATTTCAATTGGAATTTGTATTTCCACTCCCTTGCTTTATGATAGAAAATAAAATTTTAAATTGATATCATATACTTAAAAAGGAAAAATACTTTCTTTTCATATCAAGATGTTTATTTGAATATGTTTTAAAATTGGTATCTCAAATTTTGTTTTAAAAATAAATACAAAAGTTTTGATTTGTATTGCCTATATGCAAGGAGAGCTTAACATCTCTTCTACATATAGATTCATGATGAGTGTATCTTGTATTGAAGAGTTTGACAATCTTTTCTTTATGTGATACACGTGTGTAGGGGGAGCTTCACATCTCCTCTTATGCATTGTATAGTGTACGTTATGTGAATTAGGGCTTGTCATCCCTCCTTCATATATTGTATCTATGTAGGGAAGCTATACATCTTCCTCTTCATGAATGTATATCGCATATACCATTTGTTGATTGATCTATGTTCTATGTTTACTTTCAATTGGTATCAAGATGCTACTTTGACATATTTTCAATTGGTACCTTAATTGATTGTCGCCCCTATTTGGTTTTTGTTCTTGACAAAAAGGGGGAGAACATTGTTTTTATTTACCTTTTTGTTGATTCATTGTTTTCGAACAAAAAGGGGAGAAAAATTTATTGATTTGGTTTTTGCTTTTACCCCTTATTGATGATTGTTTCTTTGTATTAAAAAGGGGAGAAAATTTTGTTTTGTTTTGATTGTTTACCCCTTTGTTAATGATTGACAAAAAGGGGGAAATAATTTGAGAGTTTAACATGCATATATAGAGAAGATGTTTTTAATATGCATGATTGGTACATGTTTTATATATGCATATTTATGTTTTGCATATATTAAATTTAATTTAGTTTAATTTTAATTGGTATCTAGAGCATGTTTTGTTTTTGAACATTTCATTGGTATCTAGAGCCTTTTATTGTTTATGCATTGTCATTCATTGCATATTTATTGTTTATTTGTTTATGCATGAGTTAAGGGGGAGCTTCTTTGAAGCTTAACTTTAATCCATGCATATATAACTCCATGAGTTTTGTTATCATCAAAAAGGGGGAGATTGTTGGCCCGGAGGCCTTCCTCTCTAGTTTTGATGATGATTAACTCATGTAGTTATGTTTACTAATAATCTTGTGATTTTAGTTTCAGATCATTAAACAAGATATTAGTTGGTGATTGCTTCAAAAAGAGGAGTTTGGAAGCCTTCACTTGGTGATTCCTGTGCCCGAGCTTCAAGATCATACCTTTGCACTCGGAGGATCACGCTTGGGATCGAGTCGACTTGAAGATTGAAGATCATCAAGAAGACTTAGGTATCCTAGTTTAGTTTAGTGTGTTTAGATCCATGTGTAATGATAAGAATAGTTGATATGCTCAAGTGCACAACACACACGTTTTTATGTTTGGATATTGGTTTTTCGGTTTTTAGTTTAACCGATATTTGTTTTCATGAATTGTTGATCAAAACAAGTTTACATGGTTTATGTATAGTAGATTCATTCTATACATGCATGCTTAACTTTTAAACAAACTTATTTTGACTTTCCTATTCATGTGTTGAAAAATCAAAGTTTGACAAAATACATGTTTTGGTTTTGATAAAATTTGCAAAACACAAAAATGATTCAATACAATTGATATTTGTCTTGAAATATTTATCACAAGTTTGCTCTTCAATATAAAATATTAAAACAAGTTTTATGAAATTTTAGAAGAGATAAAAGATTTTTAGAAATATGTTTAACTGTGTTTCTGACCCAGATTTGGCTGACAGGCCAGGTCGGCCGACCGCACGGTCGACCGCACCAAGGGCCGGTCGACCTTGCGGTCGACCGACGTGCACAGAGCTGTGCACGTCTGGCAGCACAGTGGGTCGGCCGACCGAGCGGTCGACCGGACCAGAGAGCTCTGCTCTCTGTATCTGGGCGGTCGGCCGGACGATCGACCGGATTGCCCCAACGGTCATATTTCTGACCGTTGGCGGTCGGCCGGCCGGCCGACCGCAAGCCTGTCAGGCTGCCAGATCAGCCTAACGGCTAGTTTTCTTTTGAGCTATAAATACCCCATTTCTTGGGGTTTTAACTAAGATTTTTAGAGCTAAAATTTCCTGATACCTTCAGTATTTTAAACAAGTTTTCAAAATAGTTTTTGTGCCAAAAAGCTTCATTCATTTGTTTTAAGTGTTTTGTTTTATT
Source organism: Agave tequilana (assembly GCA_038442645.1). NCBI lineage: Eukaryota > Viridiplantae > Streptophyta > Magnoliopsida > Asparagales > Asparagaceae > Agave > Agave tequilana. The sequence goes on from JAVJIF010017328.1 coordinate 40,594, forward strand.
TTAAAGAAAATAGATTTTGGGAATTGTTTCTTGATCTAAAATTCTATATCTATTTGGTATTTTTCCCAAGAGTTTTTCTTTGATCAAAACACTTATTTTCCACACTTGAGCTATCTTCCATCCCAATCTATTTAGGATCTTTGTTTTGTGGAAAAGAGAGTTTGTGGTTGAAAGAGACCACTTGTTGTAAACCCTTGCTTTGATTGGGTTGCTCCCTCTTTGGTAGAGGTTGAGGTTTGTGTTTGCTCCCTCTATTGTGAGGTGGAGTTTGAAAAAAAAACACCTAGAGGGGGGTGAATAGGTGTTAGTGCTAATCTAAAACTAAATGCAAAACTAAGTGCGCTAAATGCGGAAGCTAATGCAAATTATTGCAAACACACTTAATTCAATCAACAAGTGTAGCCGAATTCCCCGTGAGGGGCTCTGGACTAACTCCTCTTGATTCCCCTTGAATGGGTTGAGGTGCTATGTGAAGCTCTTGTTGATTAAGTACAAGTGAGGCACACACAAACAACCAAGCATATACAAGATATAGCAATATGAAATATGCAAGGCACAACACAAATGCAAGCAAGTATGATATGAATGATGAATGATGCTTTGCACAATATAAAGAGAGAGAGAGTTGAGAGACAAGTGGATCAAACGCAAAGGCCAAGATATGTTTCGAGGTTCGAGCACCTTGCTCTACATCCCCGCTTACACCACCGTGTAGGATTTCCAATCCACTATAACGTCCACCGAGGACTCCCACTGAGGGAACCTTCACCGAGAAGGATTTTTACAACAAGGGAATACCGAACTCCTCTCTCAAACAACCACCTCACAACCGAGGGGTAGGCCCGTAGCCAATACAACCAACAACCAACACCTCTACCGAAGAGGGTTTACAACCAAACTCCACCTCTCACTAGAGGGAGCAAACCAATCACCCGATCACCTCTACCTAAGAGGGATACACAAAGAATAAGGGTGTACAACAAGTGGTTTCTTTCAACCACAAACAATCTCTCTTTCTTTTCTCTTTTTCCACAAAACAAATGATCCTAAATAGATTAGGATAGAAGATAGCTCAAGTGTGGAAACAAGGTGTTTTTGGAAACAAGCAACAAAGAAAAACTACTAGGGAAATCTCTTGTAAATGATAGAAATGAAAATCAATACAATCTCCAAAACCCTAGTTTTCTTTGATTTTCCAAAAACCCAAAACAATAAAGATGAGAAGTTTAAAGCCCAAAAACTCTTTTTAAAACTTGTTTTAAACTCAGGAAAACTGAGAATTTTTCTCTTGCAAAAACCTTAACCAAAATCCCAAAGAATTGGGGTTTATGTAGGCCAAACCAGAAACTAGCCGTTAGGCTGATATGGCAGCCTGACAGGCTGACGGTCGACTGGCCCGGTCGACCGCCAACGGTCAAAAAAGTGACCGTTGGGCAACCACGGTCGACCGGCCCGGTCGACCCAAACAAACAGAGAGCACTGCTCTCAGACCGGTCGACCCTGACGGTCGACCGTCCCAGTGACTCCAAACGTGCACAGATTTGTGCACGTCGGTCGACCGGCCCGGTCGACCGACTTCACCCAAGTCGACTAGGTCAGTTTGACTAGTCGACTGATTGAAGCCTGGAACAGAAATCTGGGTCAGAAAACCAGTTTAAAAATATTTTGAAAATTCTTTTAAGTCTTCTAAAAATCCACAAAACTTGTTTTAACATTTTGTATTGAAACACAAACTTGTGATAAAAATTTCAAGACATATATCAATCATATCAATTCATTTTTGAGTCTTGCAAATTTTATCAAAAACAAAACTTGTATTTTTATCAAACTTGATTTTTCAATACATGAATAGGATAGTCAAAATAAGTTTGTCTAGCAAGTTTAAAGCATGTATGTATATTTAGAACATATCTAATATACATATAAATAAAGTAAACTTGTTTTGATCTACTATTCATGAAAACCAAATCCAAAACATAAAACTTGTGTGTGTTGTGCACTTGAGCATATCAACTATACTAAACTTTACAAATGGATCTAAAACACACTATCTAAACTATGGATACCTAAGTCTTCTTGATGATCTTCATCTTCAAGTTGACTTGCTCCAAAACTTCATCCATGGGCTAGGCAATGTGTGATCTTGAAGCTTTGGCCCTGGAATCATCATGAAAAGCTTCTAAACTCCTTGTTGAAGCTAATCACCAACTAATATCTTGGTTAATGATCTGAAACTTAAACAACACAAGATTATTAGTAAACATAACTATATGAGTTAATCATCATCAAAACTAGGGTGGAAGGCCTTTGGGCCAACAATCTCCCCCTTTTTGATGTTGACAAAACTCATGGAGTTATATATGCATGGATTAAAGTTAAGCTTTAAAGAAGCTCCCCCTTAACTCATGCATAAATAAATAAATAAAATATATGCAATGAATGTACATAAACATGTATGCATCAATATGCATAAAACACAAACACATGTTCTAGAAGCTCTAGTTACCAATTAAATTAATAAAGCATTAACAAAAACACTAGATGCTCTAGATACCAATAAAACTTAATATATGTAGAAACGTAAATATGCATATATAAACTCCAATTATTCTCCCCCTTTTTGTCACTCATCAACAAAGGGGTAAACAATCAAAAACAATAAAATGAGGGGTAAAAATCTTTCTCCCCCTATTTGTCAATCAAAACAATAAACAATGTTCTCCCCCTTTTTGTCTAAAATAAAAACAAGGTCAATAAGGGGTGACTATAATCAACATGATATCAATAGAAACATATGTCAATGAAGCATCTTGATACCAATAGAAAAGTAAACAAAGATCAATAAATGGTATATGCTATATACATTCATGAAGAGGAAGACACTAAGTTAGCTTCCCTACACATATGCATTACATGAAGTAGGGATGTTAAGCCCTAATTCACATAACACACATTATGTAATGCATAAGAGGAGATGTGAAGCTCCCCCTACACACGTGTACCACATAAAGAAGAGATGTTAAGCTCCTCAATACAAGATACACTCATCATGAATCTATATGCATATAGTCAATACAAATCAAAACTTTTGTATTTTTCTTTAAACAAAAATTTTTAGATACCAATTTAAAACATAAGACATCTTGATATCAAAAGATAGTAATTTTCTTTTTAAGTCATATAAACAATTGAAATGACTATTTTCTATCATAAAGCAAGGGAGTGGAAAACTAAATACCAATTGAAATATGAAAATCGAGTTTTCTCTCCCTTTATGAAATACCAACAAAACACATGCATAGGCTTGAAATAAGATATCAATTGAAAACTAAATCAATTGAAATAAAGTTGAAGCTCAAGCACTAGCATAAACAAGATTTGTGAAAAATTTATATCTTAAGCATAAATAAAACAAGTATATGTGTATGAAATAGAATGAGTACCAATCACCAATAGATGATACCAATTGAAAGTATACATACACAATAAACATATGAGTATACAAAAAAAAAATCAAAATGATACCAATTGAAAGAGTTCAATGATACCAATTGACATAACAATAAAAACATGGTATAACTCATATAACTAATCCACCCAACTCATGATCAAGTTTAAAATGATTTTCATTATAAAGCATGCATGAACATGATCTCCCATCCATCCTCCCATTAAGGGTAGGGGTTTTCAAAAATAGATTTGAAAATAAGCTTTGTTTGAAAAAACTCTACCAAAATGAAGAATATCGTAACTAGTTAAATAGAAAATCTTTTAAACTAGTACGAAATCCTTCAAGTAAGGAATAAACTAAAAATAATTTTCATAAAATACATGTAAATCACATAGCACTTAAAACACTCAATATTCAATAAAGTCCATACATGCTCATGAAAACATACTCATGAGAAATATTTAAAAATGGTGAGTGTACAAGTAATGTGTGACATGGCATTATGAAATATCCAATAAAGCTCAAAATTTCTTGAAACACGAAACATGAAAATCATAAAGACTTATTTAATCTTCAAGGCATATGTATGTCTAATACAAACTAAAGTATACATACATATCCAAAACATAAAGAGTCCACACAATATATGCATTAAGGCACGTGGCTCAAAAAGGATAAACATGTATATCTAATAGTTTGGACATGATAGACATATACATGAAGTTAAACAATTAAACACAAAATCAAGAAAATCTTCACCAAAACAAATTTCATTTCAAGGTATATGTATGAATTGTCAACACAATAAGTATACATACATATCCCTAAACACAATTGAGTCCATATATAAATTTGCATGAAAGGCAAATGGCTCAAAGGGTATACATGTATATCTTAAAGTTTGGCAATACAAACATATACATGAAGTGAAAACACACAATCATAAAACAAATCCAAAATGAGAATACAAGTCTAAAATGTATGAATCATCAAAACTAGACTATACTAGCACATCTAATGGGTTCAAATAAGCATTCAAGCTCAAACATATATAGATTTATTTGTGGCCCACTATATGTACAAGTAAAAATCTTCTAGTTTTAATGAAAACTAACATCTAACATATATTCAAAACATGAAGCATTAAAAACAAATGTAAAATCATCATGATAAAACTAAAACATGATTACTATGTAAATTCACATGTGTTAGATTCATGATGTACATTATAGCTTAAACAAAAGTGAGAACACTAAGTATGAGTTCATATAAGCATGCGTGTCTCAAATACTATACATGTATGTCAAGGATCTAATAAACATAGTATTTACATACTAATCCATAGACATCAAAAACATGCTATAAATAATGAAATGGAAAGCATGTAAACAATAAATGGGAGTAAAGGATTGTTACCAAAACCGAAGAAGCAACTCTCCTTGTCTCCAAAACATGGTGGTCATCTCCACCAAATCTTTCCTTGAAAGTGATGCATCCAATTGATTTCCATGAAGCTCGGAACGTATCCACTCCAAGGTATCATCACTCTCACGTCATGTGAGAGCCCACACCTACATCAAAAACTTTAGGGGTGGTCTTTGGTACCCATATCTTATTGGGTCCATGGGGGTTAGTACCTTCTCTAACCCAAACAAAGTTCTTTGCTAAATTTGAAGTATGTAATCTATCAAAGCAAAATTTAGCAAGGTGGCCCTTACGACTACAATGTGTACATGTGTACACATGAGCATACATATGGTGATAGGTGTGTCCGTGAGAAGCATGTGTATGCCGTGGAGGGTGTGCATGCATAAAAGTTGGAACTTGTTTCTTTCGAACCAAGGATTCCAAGCGTGTGTGGTTCATGGCACATTGGCTCATAGTGGAGCCCAAACAATCTACTCTCTTCTTTAACATACAAATATCATCATTAATCTTAGAAGAAGAGGTACATGCATTAGGTAGACTAGATGAAGAAGCTACACTAGCATGACAAACATGTGCATCAATCTTATTTTTCAAAACTTCATTTTTCTTTAAACAAACATCTAAATTATTTGAAATGGAAATTATTTTATTTTTCAAAGCAACATTCTCTTTTAAAACAAAATCAACTTTTGAAGACAAATTTTCATTTTTCTTCAAAAGAGTTTCACAATCATTTTTAGACTTTAAAAATTTATTTTCTTTAAGTGCAAGTTCTAATTGAGATCTCAATGAATCCCTTTCATTATAGACCTCAACCTTCTCTTGCAAAACATTGTTAAGTCTAGCATGCAAACTCTTATTTTCTTGTTCAATTCCTAGACTCTTCTTTTTCAAAATCTTATATTTTTCTATTAACTTTTCACAAACAATAGATAGTTCTTCATTTAAGGCATGAGCATCATAAACATCACATGAAGAACTAGAGCAATCATCACTATCATCTAAGTGGGGTTCCGAATGTACCTCAAGGGAGTCATTCCCTTGGATCATCAAGCATTGTGAGTCGGACTCTCCACTAGATTCCTCCGGTAGAATTTGTTCTTGAAGCTTGGAGGTGGTAGTTGTCGTCAACTTGTTCCACACTACAAAGCGGAATCAAGATTAAAAACAAGCATAAGATAATCTTTTGAAAGCGTGCTTCTAATGGCCTCAAGGGCTTGTGCATTTGCCCCTATATGATTACTATCACTAAGGAAGGATTCCTTGGCAATGGCAAGGTAAACCTTATGTCCTAGGGTTTGTAAATAAACGGTCATCCTAATCTTCCAAACATGAATGTTGGAAGGGTCAAACATAGGTGGGGTCATGAAAGCCATGGTAAACTATATGAGTGTGCAAACAAGCAAATACAAACAATAGATTAGCAAGCAAATGGATCTCACTCCTAGGATGTTAAGCCTAAGTATCAGGAGCACTTGCTCTGATACCAATTGAAAAAAAAAACACCTAGAGGGGGGGTGAATAGGTGTTAGTGCTAATCTAAAACTAAATGCAAAACTAAGTGCGCTAAATGCGGAAGCTAATGCGAATTATTGCAAACATACTTAATACAATCAACAAGTGTAGCCGAATTCCCCGTGAGGGGCTCTGGACTAACTCCTCTTGATTCCCCTTGAATGGGTTGAGGAGCTATGTGAAGCTCTTATTGATTAAGTACAAGTGAGGCACACACAAACAACCAAGCATATACAAGATATAGCAATATGAAATATGCAAGGCACAACACAAATGCAAGCAAGTATGATATGAATGATGAATGATGCTTTGCACAATATAAAGAGAGAGAGAGTTGAGAGACGAGTGGATCAAACGCAAAGGCCAAGATATGTTTCGAGGTTCGAGCACCTTGCTCTACATCCCCGCTTACACCACCGTGTAGGATTTCCAATCCACTATAACGTCCACCGAGGGAACCTTCACCGAGAAGGATTTTTACAACAAGGGAGTACCGAACTCCTCTCTCAAACAACCACCTCACAACCGAGGGGTAGGCCCGTAGCCAATACAACCAACAACCAACACCTCTACCGAAGAGGGTTTACAACCAAACTCCACCTCTCACTAGAGGGAGCAAACCAATCACCCGATCACCTCTACCTAAGAGGGATACACAAAGAATAAGGGTGTACAACAAGTGGTTTCTTTCAACCACAAACAATCTCTCTTTCTTTTCTCTTTTTCCACAAAACAAATGATCCTAAATAGATTAGGATAGAAGATAGCTCAAGTGTGGAAACAAGGTGTTTTTGGAAACAAGCAACAAAGAAAAACTATTAGGGAAATCTCTTGTAAATGATAGAAAATGAAAATCAATACAATCTCCCAAAACCCTAGTTTTCTTTGATTTTTCAAAAACCCAAAACAATAAAGATGAGAAGTTTAAAGCCCAAAAACTCTTTTTAAAACTTGTTTTAAACTCAGGAAAAATGGGAATTTTTCTCTTGCAAAAACCTTAGCCAAAATCCCAAAGAATTGGGGTTTATATAGGCCAAACCAGAAACTAGCCGTTAGGCTGATGTGGCAGCCTGACAGGCTGACGGTCGACCGGCCCGGTCAACCGCCAACGGTCAAAAATGTGATCGTTGGGCAACCACGGTCGACCGGCCCGGTCGACCCAAACAAACAGAGAGCACTGCTCTCAAACCGATCGACCCTGACGGTCGACCGTCCCAGTGACTCCAAACGTGCACAGATTTGTGCACGTCGGTCGACCGGCCCGGTCGACCGACTTCACCCAAGTCGACTAGGTCAGTTTGACTAGTCGACTGATTGAAGCCTGGAACAGAAATCTGGGTCAGAAAACCAGTTTAAAAATATTTTGAAAATTCTTTTAAGTCTTCTAAAAATCCACAAAACTTGTTTTAACATTTTGTATTGAAACACAAACTTGTGATAAAAATTTCAAGACATATATCAATCATATCAATTCATTTTTGAGTCTTGCAAATTTTATCAAAAACAAAACTTGTATTTTTATCAAACTTGATTTTTCAATACATGAATAGGATAGTCAAAATAAGTTTGTCTAGCAAGTTTAAAGCATGTATGTATATTTAGAACATATCTAATATACATAGAAATAAAGTAAACTTGTTTTGATCTACTATTCATGAAAACCAAATCCAAAACATAAAACTTGTGTGTGTTGTGCACTTGAGCATATCAACTATACTAAACTTTACAAATGGATCTAAAACACACTATCTAAACTATGGATACCTAAGTCTTCTTGATGATCTTCATCTTCAAGTTGACTTGCTCCAAAACTTCATCCATGGGCTAGGCAATGTGTGATCTTAAAGTTTTGGCCCTGGAATCATCATGAAAAGCTTATAAACTCCTTATTGAAGCTAATCACCAACTAATATCTTGGTTAATGATATGAAACTTAAACAACACAAGATTATTAGTAAACATAACTACATGAGTTAATCATCATCAAAACTAGGGTGGAAGGCCTTTGGGCCAACAGAGTTTGGTTGTTGGCTACGGGCCTTATCCCTCTTCGGTAGAGGTGGATTGTGGTTGTATTGCCTCGGTGACATTGTTGGTTGAGAGAGGAGTTCGGTAATCCTTTAGTGGATTGAAAATCCTTCACGGTGGTGAAGGCGGGGATGTAGAGCTAGGGGCTCGAACCTCGAAACATATCATTGTGTTTGCGTTTGATCCAATTTCTCTTAACCCTATCTCCTTTATTTGTACAAAGCATCATTCATAACATTCATATCTATTTGCTTGTGTTGTCCTTGCATTGATTCATATTGCTTATTCATTATATGCTTGGATTGCTTGTGTGTGTGCCTCACTTGTACTTAACCACAAGAGCTTCATATAGCACCTCAACCCATATTTAGGGGAATCAAGAGGAGTTAGTCCAGAGCCCTTCACGGGGAATTCGGCTACACTTGTTGGTTGTATTAAGTGTGTTGCAATATTTGTTTAAGCTTCCGCATTTAGCGCATTTAGTTTATAGATTAGCATTAACACCTATTCACCCCCCGTCTAGGTGTTTTTCATCATGGGGTATACATGTATATCTTAAAGTTTGGCAAAAATACACATATACATGAAATGAAAACTCATAAAATAAATCCAAAAATAGGAATACAAGTTTAAAATGTATGAATCATCAAAACTAGACTATACTAGCACATCTAATGGGAACAAATAAGCATTCAAGCACAAACATCTATAGATTTATTTGTGACCCACTATATGCACAAGTATATACCTAGTTTTAATATAAACTAACATTTAAACATGTAATCAACGCATGAAGCATAAAACAAGATATGAATAAACATGAAAAACATAAACATGATTATTATGTAAATTCACATGTTATTAGAGCTATGATAAACATGATAGCTAAATAAGGTGAGAACACAAAAAATAATGGTCCATATTAAACATGGTGTCTCAAAAGGGCTATACATGCATGTCAATGGTCCAATAATCATGGCATTTTCATAATAATCTATAAACATCAAACATGCTAATAATGAATCAAATGAAAAACATGTAAACAATAATTAGGAGTTAGGAATCGTTACCAAAACCTAGAAGGCAACTTTCCTTGTCTCCAAAACAAGGTGGTCCTCCCACCAAACTTCCCTTGAAACTGATGCATCCAATTGATTTTCATGAAGCTCGGAACGCATCCACTCTAAGGTACGGCAACTCTCACGTCATGTGAGAGCCCACACCTACAGCATAAACAAGTGGGGTGGTCTTTGGTACCTACAACTTTTTGGGTCCATGGGGGTTAGTATGATTTCTAACCCAAACAAATTATTTGCTAAATTTGAAACATGTATTCTATCATAGCAAAATTTTACAAGGTGGCCCTTACGTCCACAATGTGTACAAGTGTACACATGAGCATACAAGTGATGATGGTGTCCGTGAGGAGCATGTGTATGCCGTGGGGGGTGTGCATGCATAATATATGGAACTTGTTTCTTTCGAAACAAAGTTTCCAAACGTGAATGACTAGAAACACATTGGCTCAAAGTGGAGCCCAAACAATCCATATTCTTCTTCAACAAATTTATATCATTTTTAATTATAGAAGAAGTGGAGCATGCAATAGGTAAACTAGGTGAAACTACCCTAGCATGGCAAACATGTGCATCTAAATCATTTTTCAAAGATTTATTTTTCTTTAAACAAATTTTTCATTAATTTCCTTTTTCAAGGAATCATTATTTTTTACAACAAAATCAATTTTTGAAGTTAAAACTTTATTTTTATTCAAAACATCATTACAATTATTTTTAGACTTTAAAAACTCATTTTCTTTAAGTGCAAGATCTAGTTGATATCTTAATGAATCCCTTTCATTATAAATCTCAACCTTCTCTTGCAAAACATTGTTAAGTCTAGAATATAACTTTTATTTTCATTAACAATTCTTAGACTTTTCTTTTTCAAAACATTATATTTTTCTATTAGTTTTTCACAAACAATAGAAAGTTCTTTATTCAAAGCATGGGGATCAATATTCTTATCACATGAAGAACTAGCATCATTATTACAATCTAAGTGGGGTTCCGATTGTACCTCAAGGGAGTCATTCCCTTGGATCATGAAGCATTGTGAATCGGATTCTCCACTAGTCTCCTCTTCTTGTTGAATTGGCACTTGAAGCTTGGAGGTGGTGGTTGTGGTTGTCAACTTGTTCCACACTGCAAAGGCGGAATCAAGATTAGAAACATGCATAAGATAATCTTTTGAAAGCGTGCTTCTAATGGCCTCAAGGGCTTGTGCATTGGCCCCTATATGCTTGCTATCACTAAGGTAGGATTCCTTGGTAATGGCAAGGTGAACCTTATATCCTAAGGTTTGTAAATAGATGGACATCTTAGTCTTCCAAACAACAATGTTGGAAGGGTCAAACATAGGTGGGATCATGAAGTCCATGGGTCCAAACTAAATGTGTGCAAACAAGCAAATGCAAATGATAGATTAGCAATAAGGATCTCACTCCTAGGATGTTAAGCCTAAAGTATCAGGAGCGTAGGCTCTGATACCAATTGAAATCACCTAGAGGGGGGTGAATAGGTGATAGTGCTAATTTAGAACTAAATGCGGAAGCTAAAATAATTTTGCAATCACACTTAATACAACCAACAAGTGTAGCCGAATTCCCCGTGAAGGGCTCTGGACTAACTCCTCTTGATTCCCGTAGATAAGGGTTGAGGTGCTATATGAAGCTCTTGTGGTTAAGTACAAGTGAGGCACACACACAAGCAAGCCAAGCATATAAGGATGATCAATATGAAATAATGCAAGGCAACACAAGCAAATATGATATGATGATATGAATGATGCTTTGCACAAAATAAAGAGAGAGAGTTAGAGAGACAATGGATCAAACGCAAACACAAAGATATGTTTCGAGGTTCGAGCCCCTAGCTCTACGTCTCCGCCTTCACCGAGAAGGATTTCTAATCCACTATCTTGTCTACCAAGGACTCCCACCGAGGGAACCTCCACCGAGGAGGATTTGTACAACAAGGGAGTACCGAACTCCTCTCTCAAACACCGCCTCACAACCGAGGGGTAGGCCCGTAGCCAAACAACAACCAATCCACCTCTACCGAAGAGGGATAAGGCCTGTAGCCAACAAACAATCTCCACCTCTCTCTAGAGGGAGCAAACACAAGCCTCAACCTCTACCGAAGAGGAGCAACCCAACAATGAAAAGGGTTTTTACAACAAGTGGTTTCTTTCAACCACAAACAATCTCTCTTTTTCCACAAACAAATGATCCTATAGAATAGGATAGGTGATAAGCTCAAGTGTGGAAAACAAAGTGTTTTGATCAAAGAAATTCTCTTGGGAAAACACCAAAATAGATATGGATATTTTTAGATCAAAACTAATTCCCAAAACCCTAATTTCTTTGAAATAAACAAAACACTTAAAAACAAATAGATGAATCTTTTTGGTACTTAAAATCTTTGAAAACTTCTTTTAAACACCAAGAATAGAGAAAAATTTAGCTCATAAAAACTTGGCCAAAATCCCAAAGAAATCAGGTTTATATAGGCCAAATAGAAAACTAGCCGTTAGGCTGATCTATCAGCCTGACAGGCTGGCGGTCGACCGGCAGGTCGACCGCCAACGGTCATAAATATGACCGTTGGAGCTTCTCGGTCAACCGCCCGGTCGACCGCCCAGATACAGAGAGCAGGGCTCTCTGGTCCGGTCGACCGCCCAGATACAGAGAGCAACGCTCTCTGGTCCGGTCGACCGACCGGCCGACCGGCCCTGTGTCTGCCAGACGTGCACAAGGTTGTGCACGTCGGTCGACCGCAATGGTCGACCGGCCCTTGGTTCGGTCGACCGTGCGGTCGGCCGACCTGGCCTGTCAGCCACAGTCTGGATCAGAAACTGGGGTTAAAAATATTTTAATAAATCTTGTAAAAATACCCAAAAATAGTTTTACCATTTTACATTAGTACATAAACATGTGATAAAAGTTTTAACTCAAATATCAAGTAATTTGAACTATTTTTGTGTCTTAACATTTTTACCAAAAATCAAAACTAGTATTTTATCAAACTTAGATTTTTCAATACATGAATAGGAAAGTCAAAATAAGTTTGTATAAGAAGTTTAAGCATGTATGTATAACTAGAATACATCTATTATACATATAAACCATTTAAACTTGTTTTGATCAATCTATTCATGAAAACAAATATCGGTTAAACTAAAAACCGAAAAACCATAAAACGTGTGTGTTGTGCACTTGAGCATATCAACTATTCTTATCTTTACACATGGATCTAAAACACACTAAACTAAAACTAGGATACCTAAGTCTTCTTGATGATCTTCATCTTCAAGCCGACTCGATCCCAAACGTGATCCACCGAGTGCAAAGGTATGATCTTGATGCTCGGCACTGGAATCACCATGTGAAAGCTTCCAAACTCCTCTTTTTGAAGCAATCACCAACTAATATCTTGTTACATGATCTGAAACTAAAATCACAAGATTATTAGTAAACATAACTACATGAGTTAATCATCATCAAAACTGGAGAGGAAGGCCTCCGGGCCAACAGTATTCACCTTCTTTTCTTTCATCACAATAAGAGAGCCTCTGTTAACTCTCAAAACTCCACCTTCAGCTCAAAATTATAGCCGTTGGAGTCAAGGGTGCCCAAAAAAATTAAAATTTTCTTCAAATCCTGCACATGCCGAATATTACTCAATGTTTAAACAATACCGCCATTCATCCTAATCTTGATTGACCCAATACCAATTGTCTTATAAGGCATGTAATTTCCCATTAAGATATTACCACCATCAATTGCTGGTAGGTCACAAACCAGTCCCTGTGAGGATATATGTGATAAGAACAACTTGAATTAAGAACCCACTCATCTCGTGAACGGACATCAAAGACGGTAACTGAAAGAGTCTCATGTGAAGTGGAGGCTTCTTCTGCAGCACTAACAATCAAAGATTTCTCATCTTGAGACTTTTTCCTTACATCTTCTTTTTTCTTTTTCTTTGAGCTTAAAACAATCATTTTTATAGTGTCCAAACTTATGACAATAGTGACACTCAATATTTTTTCTTAACCTAGATTTAGATTGAGATTTTCCTCGAGATTTTTCTCGACCCTTCTCTGTTCGACCACAGACGAACAAGCCTTCAGCTTGATCCTCACTTCCTACAGCTGATACTTTTTATCTTAACTCCTTAGAATGTAAGGCTGATTTGACATCTTCTAAAGAAAGTGTATCTCTGCCATAAAGCATACTATTAACAAAATTTTCAAAGGAAGGAGGTAATGAGCATAATAAGATGAGAGTCTGATCTTCTTCATCTATTCTAACATCAATATTTTTAAATCCATGAGAATTTTATTGAGCTCATCTAAGTGGTCTTTAATTGGCATACCTTCCTTCATGCGAAGGGTGAAGAGGCGCTGCTTCAAGTAGAGATTGTTGGTCTGGGACTTTATCATATACAATCTTTCTAATTTGAGCTGGCGGCAGTATCTTCATCGGCAACTTCCCGCCAAACTTCATCGGCTAGACAAAGTTGCATGGCACTATGTGCCTTCATCTCGAGTTCTTCCTTTTCGTCTTTGGACATGGATTCTGACAACTTATCTATACCGGGAAAGACTTTCAACAAGCCTTATTGCACCAAGAGAGCCCGCATTTTGACTCTCCACAAACTGAAGCTATTTCTCCCGTTGAATTTCTCTACTTTGTACTTTGCTGAAGCCATCTCGAAACCCACAAGAAAATAACACTAGCTATGATACCAATTTGTTGTAACAGTAGGCTTCTAATGTAAGAGATGGCACGTATAAAGAGAGATTAAACAGATAGTAATATAAGCTAATAGAAATAAAGAAAAACAACACACTAATATTTAACGTGATTCGGTCAATGTGATCTACATTCATGGGAGAAGACAAATGAGGAATCCACTAACCAAAAGGGGAGAATACAAGAGATTATAATTCTAATCTCACTCACTCAAGCTCAATGAAACCCAACTCACTAGAGCTTAGCAAAAGGAAGATAAATGGTAAGAGAAAGGAGAGGATAATACAATATTTAGCAACCCTCTCGTTCTCACTTTCTTACCTTGAAATCTCATGCAATGTGATGTCATTTATAGGCAAAACTTCTAAACCCCTTCATCACTTCACCCCCACACAATACATCAAAATCATAGGGTGGCCCAATGATTTCATTTGGGCGACTAAGATCTTCAGAGGGTGGTTATGATCTTCATAGGGTGGCTATTGATGACTTTTAGGGTAGCTAGAGATTTCATAGGGTGGCTATTTATGACTTTTAGGGTGGCTACAGATTTCATAGGGGCTAATTGATTTAGAGAAAAAGTCTACAAAGATGACTTGTTTTGTTTCTATTCATTAAAGGCATATCAAAAAGTACAATATACAGTATGCATGATTTTGTTTGGGGACCATGTCTCTTTTAAAGTAGTTTATACTGATAACAGATGGATAACATATCTTCTCATGATGTCATATTTCCAACATAGCAAAAATAACTCAAAACTTGTGCATCCCTGAGTGTCAAATGGTGCTGGTATAATTCCAAATGAATTGCTACCAACTGCACATGTAGACTGACCATAAGGTGTGTATGCAAAGCCTAAACTAGGCGCTAATAATGCATTGAAAATTGGAGCAGTAGACAATCCTGATCTAGCAGTATTGTTGGCACCACATGCAAGTTGTCCAGAAGTTTTTGAACACCACCACCCCCACCCCACCCACCCCCTGTTGAAACAAATCGGCGCTAAGATACCAATTGTTACTGCTGGGATCGACGTTTACGAAACTTGGCAATATGATGAAACTTGAAAAAAGAAAACTGTTGTAAAGCAAATAAGCAATATCTAAACAAAAGAGTAATAAGAAATAACACGAGGATTTAACGTGGTTCGACCCAAATTTGGCTTACGTCCACGGGGAGAGAACTTGAGAGAGCTTTATTAATAAACTTGATACAAAGAGATCTAACCTTCCTCTTGATCCCACAAGAGTATTCACCTTTCCCTTGAAACTCCACCAGAAAAGAAAACATGCGCCTGAAAAGGAAACTAATTCTGTTTCAGAAATGCCTCGATTAGTCGACTTATCATGGGGATTAGTCGACTAATCCCTACCCTTAGTCGACTTATAATCTATATAGTCGACTACTGTATAATGCTTTCTCTATCTGTTTCTGCCTCTGTATCTGCCCAATCGACTATATAGTTAACAGGTCTTGTGCATTAATCGACTTATACAACTTATAAGTCGACTAATCTGCACCAACATGGTTTGCTTCTTTTTCTTCAAGCCATCATCTTCTCCAACTCGATTGGATCTTCTTAAACCATCACCTCCTCTTGAAAAATAAAGCAAATCCTAACAATCTCCCCCTTGACTTGCTTTTCAAGGCTTTAGTAAAACACCTTGAGCTTTTGGATTACTACCTTAATTCTTTCCTTGGTTGTAACCGTACTGTGAAGCTTTTAACTCTTCCCCTTCTCTCCGGGGCCTAGGCTGATTTACCGCAATGGTTTGGATCATTTTGGGCCTTATCCTAATGCACCATTTCTCCTTCCCGTAATATTTTGACCTGATTCACATCCCGTTGCAGTCTTCCTTGAAGCTCCACCTCGCGATGAGCTCCCTTCCAAGCTTATCTCTGAAACTCCACCTCGAACTGAGTTTCTTCCTTCAGCTTGTATAACCCTCCACATTACTCTCATTTCAGGATTACTGTGTCTCCTTGGCTAACTGTGACGATGTCTTGTTGCACTTGGACCGGCATTCTTCTTCGTCGAGTACCCCTTTGGATATTAGATTGTACTGTGCCTCCGTGACATACCGAACCGCTTCCAGAGTACGCACCGTCCAATCTCTTTCTATAATCTTGACTGTTTCAGTGCCGATGACCTCGCAAGCTGAGTCATCCACCATCTTGAAATCCATTCCTTCTTTGCAACCAAGGAATTGAACAACTCTTTTGGAAACATACATGGACCGTACTACCCGAATCAAATATCCAGCTTTTATCTTGAGAAGTATTGTCTTCAACATAAGAAGCTATTAATATTTCAGTGTCTGATACACCGCTTGCTACGTCTGCTTCCGCAGCTTGACCCTTCTTCTTCAATCACTTTTGCCGATGATTGCAGTCATTCTTTCAATGACCTTCCTTGTGACAAAAGTGACATGCCTTCAAAGAGCCCGAACTTTTCTTTCCTTCTCCTCTTCCTTTCTTTCCCGTGACCACCAAATTCGATCTTGTCTGCTCCTTTTAATTTGACCTTTTCCTAATCTCATTAGATAAGAGAGCTGACATGACCTCCTTCAAGATGAGAGTTTTCTTACCGTTGAGCATGATGATGATGATGTGATCGTTTGACTGTGAAAGCGAACTGAGACGTATCAACGTCTTATCCTCCTCGTCAATCTTGACACCAACGGCTAGAAGTTCGCTGATGACCTTTTTGAAGAAGTTTAAATGCTCCAACTCTGATGTCTCTTCGTTCATGCGTAGCTCATATAGTTGTTTCTTGAGATACAGCTTGTTGAAGAGGTTTTTCGTTATATACAATATTTCTAACCTTGACCGCAATCCTGTTAGCCGTTTCTTCATCCATCAAGTTGTACATCACCTCATCTGTGAGACTTAAATTTGGATCGTACTTGCCGCTTTTACATCCATCTCCTCCCAATTCTTATCTGACAAACCTGCAGATTTTGCTGACTTTCCCTGCAAGGTCTTGTGAAGACCCTGTTGCACTAGCAAAGCCCTCACTCTCTTTTGTCATAACCAAAGTTTTCTTTACCATTGAATTTCTTGACCTTGAACTTTGTCGTAGAACTTCTTATTTTCGACATATCGCCCTTCGTCAATTTTTAACTCTGATACCAATTATTGAAACAAATTGGCACTATGATACCAATTGTTACTTTCGAGATCGACGTTTGCAGAACTTGGAAATATGATTATCCTTGTAAAAAGAAAATCGTTGTAAAGCAACCTAGTAATACCTAGACAAAAGAGTAATAAGAAATAATACGAGGATTTAACGTGATTCGGCCCAAATTTAGCCTACGTCCACGGAGAAAGAATTTGAGAGAGCTTTGTTAATCAACTTGATATAAAGAGATCTAACTTTCCTTTTTATTTTACAAGAGTATTAACCTTTTTCTTAAATTTGAACCTAAATTATTAGAGTATACCTTCTCTCTATGCACTTTCACCTTACTCTTTTCTTTCTTGGCTCCCTCTGATCTCTTTTTGCTTGAGATTTTCTTCTTTTTCGAGACAATTACAATGCTAGGTTTTATCCTTTATTTATAGGATTTTACAAAATAACTCTTATTTAAATTATGAGATGATTTTGGCCATTGAATGCTTGAAAAATCTTGATCAATTCTATTAAGAGTTGATCTTCTTAATTTAGAAGAATTCTAAACTCTTTAATTTTTAGAAACAAGATTTCATTGAATAGGAATTAAATCCTATTCGTACTCCACCAGAAAAGGAAACATGCGGCTGAAAAGAAAACTGATACCGCTTCAAAAATGCCTCGATTAGTCGACTTATAATCTATATAGTCGACTACTGTATAATACTTGCTCTCTATTTCTGCCTTTGTATCTGCCCAGTCGGCTGGTACAGTCACTGGTCTTGTGCATTAGTCGACTTGTACAACTTATAAGTCGATTAATCCGTACCAACTTGGTTTGCTTCTCCTGCTTCAAGTCATCATCTTCTTCAACTCGATTGAATCTTCTTAAATCATCATCTTCTCTTGAAAAACAAAACAAAATCCTGACAGCCTCACCCGTGCGGAATTGTATTAATACACAACCAACATGTATGGATGTAAGGACATAATATTAAAAGCCAAAGTACAACAGTTATTTAAGGATGTGTACTGCACAACTGAAACTGAAAAATGGTGGCGCGGAACAATGTAACTAGGAAACAAGAAAAGCTTGCTTGTCCACATCATTACTTATTTTACCTTTTTCTTTTTATAGTTTCAATTTAAAGTTGGTTTATTTCTTTACAATGAATGAAACTAATAAAAGAACTAGGAAAGCCTTAGCAATGAAAATGGAATATCACGTAGCCTATTATGGGAAACCAATACTTCTAACTTTCAGTCGGTCGATCGCGCGGTCGACCGTTCCTTTGCCACAGTTGACCAGGCAGTCGACCGGGCCATGTCTGTGCACGTCGTGCACACTGGTCGACCGGGCGGTCGACCGGGCTTTGTCCAGGGCTTGTTTCAATGTCGTTCTAGCTCCCTTTAATTTCTGGTCTCTGTGCTATCTTCCTCTATCTCCTTTATCTCCTCTCTCTCTCTCTCTCTCTCTACACATTTTTCACCTCTGTCTCCGAGCTGATAATCCTCCCATCTCAGCTCTTCATGACTTCTGTCTTTATACACGGGCATTGCTGAAATTGATTCCAACATAACCCTTTCAACACCTCCATTTTCTTCAGGTGTTGGTGTATAAGCTGCCACCCTACTTCCCCCTTGTTTGGCCCTAAAAGATGAGGCACCAGAAACCGAGCTACAAATGGGTGCTGCCTTCTGATTATCTGCAAGGCATTAATACAACAGTAGTCAGCCATTAAGAAGGGAAGAAATGACAGAAGAAAAGAGAGTAAAAAAACATGAAATATGAATTTCTAGACTGTTCACTACAATTCCCTTTGTTTGGGAGTCATGTCTCTACCAGAATGGATAGTTAATGTATCCTCTCATTATGTTATGAATCCAACATGAGAGTAGCAAAATATGACTCACCGCCTGTGGAACTCGGCGTGCCAAATGGTGCAGGTATAGTTCCAAATGGATTGCTACCAACTGCAAGTATATACTGAACAAACGAAGGTATGTATCCAAAGCCTAAGCAAAGTGCAGATGTTGCACTCGGAACTGGAGCAGTAGACAATGCTGATCTAGCGGTATTCTCGGCACCAAATGCTGGAGTGCTTGAAGAACCAAATGCAGAGACAGTCTGACCACCAGAGACTGGTGTAACCTGTGGATCCAGAAGTTGTGGCACTTGACACCGCAAATGTTGATCCAGTACGACTGGATTATTAATTTGTTGAAAACCCAGATGGTGAGGAAACAGTGGCACCAAATGTTGGGGCAGCTGGAGACCCCAGTGCATGGGCTGTTGTGACACAGAGAACACGTGTGCTTTGAAGGACTCGGGACACCATCCCAAAAAACTAGTCTGTTAGGTGGAGTTGCGCAAATCCTTATAAACCAAGATCATCCCCACGTCTAGCCTATGTGAGACTATTTGTTCAACCCAAATCCCAACAATCCCTCCCTCGAACAAAGAGCCTCCCTGCAAGCTCAACTATCTTCACACCGGAAGATCAAATGCTTCATCGAGATCCAACTCTTCACTGCGTGGGAAGACGGCACGCCTTATGTGAAGTACCAACTGCAATCGGTCATTGCAAAGGAGCACCACTGCCAAATTTCTCGAGAGCCAAACATTAACTTCACAGGGGCCTATGCGCCTTTTTGCGCCACTGGGGTGGGCATGCCCATTGCGCCAATGGGGGATCTACATCGTCGAACATCACCCACACACACGACTAAGCTCGGGGCATGGCTCTGATACCACTTGTTAGACTCGGGACACCATCCCAAAAGACTAGTCTGTTAGGTGGAGTTGCCCAAATCCTTATAAACCCAAGATCATCCCCACGTCTAGCCGATGTGAGACTATTTGTTCAACCCAAATCCCAACAATCCCTCCCTCGAACAAAGAGCCTCCCTGCAAGCTCAACTATCTTAGGAGTGAAGAACAACTCAGTGATATCCTGACGAAGTCATTGGGCAGGGCAAAATTTCAAGAATTTCGCTCAAAGATCGGCATGATCAATGTGGCTGAAGGTGCACGATAAGGCTTAGGAGGAGATTGAAGGAAATAATCCTTACATGCCACTAATTTAGCAAAACGTGCCACAAAATCCTTGCCACTAATTTAGCAAACGTGCTAAATTAATCTTGCCAGTAATTTAGCACATGTACAGTATTTTTAGCATACCATGTTTAGGTTAGTTACCTTGTGTGATCGGCCTGATTGAAGGCAGTCTTTTCTTTCCATTTTTGTTCTCCATTTAGTTGTCTTTAAAAGCAGAGAATTATACAATGAAAAGCAAGCCAAAAAGTTTTTGCAGCTTCAATTCGTGTGAGTAATCTTGTAGCTTAGCTGTGAATCTCGTCGGCAACGTGCGCGTTGAATCTTCGGCGAGGTTCTAACAAGTGGTATCAGAGCGAGGCTATCGAAGATGTCTGGGAAGAAGGTCAACGACGGCGCCTCTAAAGATGGTGTGGTGTACCAGCGGGTGATTCGTGAGGTGAGCGGTGGGAGTAAGTATCCTGTCCTCACCAAGACCAATTACTCAGAGTGGGCACTCCTGATGAAGGTGAAGTTGAAGGCGAGAGCGTTGTGGACCGTCATCGAGGATGGCGCCGATCCGCAAGAGGAGATGATGGCACTGGACGCCTTGTGCAGCGCGGTGCCACCAGAGATGATTCCGACGATCGCCAAGAAGGAGACGGCAAAGGAGGCCTGGGACACGATCGCGACCTTGAGGGTCGGAGATGATCGAGTGAAGAAGTCAACGGCGCAGCAGCTTCGCCGAAAGTTCGATCTCGCCGTATTCGAGGACGGCGAGACAGTCGAGGACTTCGCGCTACGCCTGAACAACATGGCGGCACAACTCGCCACCATGGATGAAGAAGTGGAGGAAGCCAAGGTTGTCGCAAAGATACTCCGAAGCCTGCCACCCCGGTTCAAGCAGATCGCCATTGCGATTAAGACATTGCTCGATATTTCGACCATGTCTGTCGCCGATCTCACCGGGCGTTTGAAAGAGGCCGAGGAGGCGTTCGAAGAAGCGCCGGCGTCATTACAACATGAGGGAAAACTGTACCTCACGGAAGAGGAGTGGGACGCGCGACGGAAGAAGCGCGAGACGGAGAACCACTCCGGCGGCGGTGCAAGCGGTGGCAGAGGCAGAGCAGGACGGCACGGAGGAGGAAGACGAGGACGCGGGCGCGCACGCGGAGACTCATCACCAGGTGGGCAGTCAAAACCCACTGGGGACGAGTGCCGGCGTTGCGGGAAGATGGGTCACTGGGCTCGCGAATGCCGATCCAGGCCCAAACAGGAGCAAGCCCATACCGTCCAAGATGAAGCAGAAGCCCCGCTCCTACTCGCGAAAATCTCGTCCATTTCCCCGCCGCCGAAATCTGAAGTGCAATCTTCCGATGGAGCCCCGGCGACCTCACCACTGACTGATGTTCCACTCTCGCAGTCTGTTTCGGTCGGGTTGGGAGCGGAACAGAGGCATGGCGGCTCCGAATCAGAGGTGACGACACACACCCAGATCGAGATCTGGGAGCAGCAAGTGTTCACTCAACTCGGAGAAGAGAAGAATCGGGAGGCGGAGTCCTGGGTCCTGGACACTGGCGCGACGAATCACATGTCCGGATCAAGGACCGCATTCTCGAGGATGGACAAGGCGGTACTCGGCACCGTGCGGTTCGGCGATGACTCCGTGGCGCAGATAGAAGGCCGGGGGACCATCACTTTCTCCTGCAAGAACGGCGAGTTCCGATCGTTCCCTGGTGTCTATTTCATCCCTCGACTAACTACGAACATTGTAAGTGTAGGACAGCTCGATGAAAGGGGCTACAAGATTGACATCAAAGACGGAGTGATGCAGATCAGGGAACCCGATGGAAGGCTGCTGGCAATGGTGAAGCGGGCGGCCAACAGACTGTACACTCTCCACGTCAAGATAGCAGAGACAAGATACTTGGCGGTGCGCAGTCGCGGTGACGAGGTGGCGTGGCGCTGGCACGAGCGGTTCGGGCACGTCAACATGGCAGCGCTCCGGAAGCTAGCTCGGGAGGAGTTGGTACGCGGCTTGCCTGTTATAGGGCAGGTAGAGGAGCTGTGCGAGGCGTGCCAGGCCGGCAAGCAGCGGCGAAACCCGTTCCCGGCTCAGGCAGAATTTCGGGCAAAGCAGTGCCTTGAGCTGGTACACGGTGACCTGTGCGGCCCAATTGCGCCGGCAACACCAAGGGGAAACAAGTACTTCTTGCTCCTGGTGGACGATCTCAGCAGATACATGTGGCTAGCCGTGATTCCTTCAAAGGATCGTGCAGCGACCGAAATCAAGGAGATCCAAGCTCGAGCGGAAGGCGAGTCCGGGCTCAAGCTGAAGGCGCTCCGCACTGATCGGGGCGGTGAATTCACCGCAGCCGAGTTCGCGGAGTACTGCGCAGCCGAAGGAGTTCATCGCCAACACACCGCGCCGTACAGCCCACAACAGAATGGCGTCGTCGAGCGTCGAAACGGCACGGTGATGGCGACGGCGAGAAGCATGCTCAAGGCGAAAGGATTGCCCGGATGGTTCTGGGGCGAGGCGGTAAGCACTGCAGTATATGTGCTCAACAGGTGCCCGACGAAGAGCGTGGACAGCATGACGCCGTTTGAGGCGTGGCACGGGAAGAAGCCGACAGTTCATCACCTCAAGACGTTCGGGTGCATCGTGTACGTCCGCAACACGACGCCGCATCTGAAGAAACTCGAAGATCGGGGGCGCAAGATGATCTTCGTCGGCTACGAGCGCGGCTCCAAGGCCTACCGTGCTTACGATTCTGTCACGAAGCGTGTCCATGTGACACGCGACGTGGCGTTCGACGAGCAGGCCCAGTGGGACTGGGGTGCCGGCGGCGACGATGGAGAGCCGAGTGGCGGTGACGACGTCTTCACGATCGAATACGCCACTACGGGCCAGGCGACTCCGACGGCTGTTGATACAGAAGAGGCGCCAGCACACCAGACTCCGGGGGGGCCTGACAACGTAGCAGAGCAACACGATGAGTTTGACGACGAGATCCTGGATGCGGACCATGACTATGACGCACCGCTCCGGTTCCGTAGTATCAACGACATCATCGGGCCGGCCCCACCGCGTGGCTTCGCACAACGCGCCCTGCTGGCAGAGGAGCCGCTTGCAACAAGCTATGACGAGCCTTCTTCGTTCACTGAGGCGGAGCGCAGCCCGAGCTGGCGGAAAGCAATGATTGAAGAAATAGAGGCCATCGAAGAAAACGGCACACGGTACCTCACCGATCTTCCGCCTGGGCGCAAGGCGATTGGAGTCAAGTGGGTTTTTAAGGTAAAGCAGGACGAACACGGGGCGGTGTCCAAGCATAAGGCGCGCCTCGTGGTGAAGGGCTATGCACAGCGGCACGGCATCGACTACGACGAAGTCTTCGCGCCGGTAGCCAGGCTGGACTCGGTGCGCCTCCTCATCGCCCTCGCGGCGCACGAAGGGTGGGAGGTGCACCACATGGACGTCAAGTCAGCGTTCTTGAACGGCAACCTACAGGAGGAGGTCTACGTCCAGCAACCAGCAGGTTTTATCATCTCCGGCAAGGAACACAAGGTGTTCAGGCTGCGGAAGGCGCTGTACGGGCTACACCAGGCACCACGCGCCTGGTACACGAAGCTCGACGACACTCTGTTGTCGCTCGGTTTCAGGAGGAGCGAGTCGGAGCACGCCGTCTACATCAGGCAGAACAACGACGCGAAACTGGTGGTCGGAGTCTACGTCGATGATCTTGTCATCACTGGAACGGATCGCGACGACCTCAGGGTGTTCAAGAACGAGATTGCGGCGGCATTCAAGATGAGCGACCTCGGCCTACTTCACTACTACCTCGGGATCGAGGTGAAACAGAGCGCAAGCGGCATCTCGCTCAGTCAAGGAGCATACGCCGCGAAGATCTTGGAGAGAAGCGGCATGGCAGGATGCAATCCTTGCCAAACACCCATGGAGGCGCGGCTGAAACTAAGCAAGCAGAGCACGGAGTCACCGGTGGACGCTACAACATACAGGAGTTTCATTGGGAGCTTAAGGTATCTGGTGAATACCCGCCCTGATCTTGCGTTCTCAGTCGGATATGTTAGCCGTTTTCTGGAGGAACCAAAGGAGGATCACCTTGCAGCGTTGAAACGGATTCTTCGTTATGTGGCGGGAACAAGCAACTGGGGGCTCTGGTTCGGCAGGAAGAAGGGAAATCAAGCACAGCTAACAGGTTTCAGCGATGCTGATTTTGCTGGAGACGTTGATGCTAGAAAGAGCACAACTGGAGTCATCTTCATGCTGGCGGAAAGCCCAATTTCATGGCAGTCGAAGAAGCAGCGGATTGTGGCACAATCCAGCTGTGAATCGGAGTACATTGCTGCGGCAAATGCGACCTGCCAGGCGTTGTGGCTCGCTCAAGTACTGGGAGAAATGCAGGGGTCCAAGCCAAGCGCTCCTCTGCTTAAAGTGGACAACAAGTCAGCCATCGCCCTGATCAAGAACCCGGTTCTCCATGAACAGAGTAGGCACATCGAGGTAAAGTACCATCTGGTCCGAAAATACGAAGAAAAGGGTCTAATCAAGGTACAGTTCGTCAGGAGTGAAGAACAACTCAGTGATATCCTGACGAAGTCATTGGACAGGGCAAAATTTCAAGAATTTCGCTCAAAGATCGGCATGATCAATGTGGCTGAAGGTGCACGACAAGGCTTAGGAGGAGATTGAAGGAAATAATCCTTGCATGCCACTAATTTAGCAAAACGTGCCACAAAATCCTTGCCACTAATTTAGCAAACGTGCTAAATTAATCTTGCCAGTAATTTAGCACATGTACAGTATTTTTAGCATACCATGTTTAGGTTAGTTACCTTGTGTGATCGGCCTGATTGAAGGCAGTCTTTTCTTTCCATTTTTGTTCTCCATTTAGTTGTCTTTAAAAGCAGAGAATTATACAATGAAAAGCAAGCCAAAAAGTTTTTGCAGCTTCAATTCGTGTGAGTAATCTTGTAGCTTAGCTGTGAATCTCGTCGGCAACGTGCGCGTTGAATCTTCGGCGAGGTTCTAACATGCTTGTGGAACACAATGGGGTGGTTAAGCAAAAAATGTTGCTTCCAAAGGAGGTGTTGCTTGACTCAAAGTTGATCCAAGGCCTGCAAAAGAAAAGAGTAATAGTATAGATTTGACATAAAAATTAGTAAATCTGAATCGGAAAATAGAACTTGACAAACACACTGCAGCACGATTTCATCCACCCGATACACAAAGGTCAAATCATGGTTCAAAGTCGCAGTTTGGCCCGCCGAGTCGGCAGGCACTGAGACGGATCAGTCGCAGTAATTCGGATCGTCTCGGTCGATACGCACAAAACACAAAGCTCAAAAAATTCTGAAAAAAGTCACGACAAATCATAAAAAAAAAAATTAAACATCAAAATTCATATATCACATGTCCAAAATAAATTTGTTTTGAGAACGTTACTAGGGAAATATGATGTTTTTTGAGGATAAATTTAAAATATGTAAGATTTGAGTAAATATAATAAAATTTCAAAAACTAAACAAAAACAAAAGAAAAGGAAAACTTCAAAGAGAGAGATATAGGGCCCGTTTGTTTCGCGTAAAACTCCGTAATTCGTAAATGACTTACTGCCCAGTTACAACTACGGCGTATGTTTGGACCGTAATTCGTAAAAGACTTACGTAACTCAACTAACACTCACTTGCAACCCAGTTACCACTCACTTACAGCCCAGTTACAATTAATTTTGTGGTCATACAAATTTGTATTATTTTTTTATATTAATATTAAAATTTTTTAATATTTAACTTTTTTAATATTTATTTGCAGTATTAAAACTTTTAAAATCACCAAATAGTTAATTTTGTGGTCAACTTTTTCACTTATGACTTATACATTACGACAACCAAACACCGTAAAGTACAATACACTTTCCCACTTTACAATTTTATATTACCAATCAAACACCGTAAAATTTACATACATGTAACTCATTTACAATTGTAAAAGACGTTACCAATTACAACTACGAATTACGGGCAGTTACGACAACCAAACAGACCCATAGAGAGAGAGAGAGAGAGAGAGAGAGAGATCATCGGGACGAAGAGAGTGAGGGTTAAAAAAGAGAGAAAGAGATCGGATAAGAGGGAGGGGTCAGAGACACAAAGAGAGATCAAGGGGGGAGGGAGGGAGGGAGGGAGACAGGGGAGGGGAGAGAGATCGGAGTGGAGAGGGAGAGGCAGGAGGCGGCGAGATCAGAGGGAGGGGGGGGAGATCAGAGGGAGAATAGGCGGGCGATCGGCGTCGATGGCCAGGAGTGCACTGCAGTGCGGGCAACCGACAGCGACAATCGAGAAGGTAAGCCCTAAATCGTTGCAGCCTCAACCTTTTTTTTTTTTTTTTTTCCCTTTTAGGCACCAATTCTTGCCCGACTCAGTGACGACTCGACCGAGTCAACTCGAGTCGTATTGAGACTCGGCTGAGTGGCCAAGTCAACGCCGAGTCAATCCTGAGTCGGCCAAAAATCGAAGCCAGGAGCGTATCGCGTCTCGGTATCGTCACGGCGCCCGCCATGTTGGAGACAAATCAGCCGAGTCAAACAGCATTTAATGCAGGAGGCAAGCCAAAATTCAGAAGGGTAATAAGCTAAAAACCGGGAAGAGAGAACACATGCAGTCTCTGCAAATTTACCATAAGATGGTAATACAATAAAAGAACCAAACCTCCAACCACGATAGTGAAGCAAATGGTATTTCCCAATTGGGTTTAGAGTTGAAAGTTCGAACCATTGATTTTCGTGTAGGTTGTACCTTTACTTTTTAGGTCCATATCTCGGCAGGACGAGCCTACTTAAGATGCGTAAGTGCTCATTTTCGAAGAAGACTTCTAACTTTACAAGTTTATGCATAGAGTATTAGTTTATTTCGGCATGTTTGTTTCGCCGCAAATCGTAAATTGTAAAACTTATTTTTCATTTTTCGCTATTTGTTTCGCTGAAAAATAACTTGTAAAATATAACTTTTATTTTCTCACTTGCAGTTGTTACAGTTAATTTCGTGGTCATGTAACTCACTTTTACATCCACAGTTTCTCACTTACAGTTGTTACAGTTAATTTTGTGGTCATATAAAATCTCACTTGTAGCACAGCTGTAGTTCAAAGCAGTTACTTGATAAACAATATATAATTTAATATTATTAAATATTAATATTTTTAAATATTTTAAATAGTGTTCTATTTCTTATTTAATTATTTAATTATTTTATATTTTTAATCTTTAGTTTTTTTATTATTTTTAATATTATTTTAATATTTAATATTTTACTATTTTAATTTACTATTTTTATTTAATACTTTATTATTTTATTAATACTTATACCATTTTTTAATATTTTATTTAGAGTTAATATTTTATTAATATAACAATATTATACTTTAATATAAAATTACTATATATTTAATTATTTATTTTTTAATATAATTAATTACTTTATTAATATTATAATATACTTTATTATTATATTAAAATTTATTATGTTAATATTGTAATAATAATTCATTATAATAATATTATAATAATAATTTATTATTAAAATTAAAATTATATTTTATTTGTTAATTTTGTATTTTTATATTTTCATAATATTACAATAATATTATAATAAAATTTAAAATTATAATAATTTTAAGTATGTAATATTATAATATTATAATTATATTTTATTATTTTATTAAGATTTTTAATATTTATGTTTTATTAGTATTCTTAAAATTTTATTAGTGTTCTTTAGATTTCTTAAAATTTTATATTATTTATTTAGTTAATATTTTAATAATATTTTACTAATTATATTAATATTTTATTAATATTGTAGTTATAACTAAAATATTAATATTATTAATATTTTATCGCAAATTTATTAATACAATTTAATTTACAATAGAAGATTTAATTTAATAGTATTTATAATATTTAAATCACTGCTACAGTTAATTTTGTGGTCAACTTTTTCACTTACACTTTTACATTACCAATCAAACACCGTAAAACACATTATATTTTCTCATTTATAATTTCACTTTACCAACCAAATACCATATAACACAATATATTTTCCCATTTACACTTTTACTTTATCAACCAAATAACGTAAAACACAATATATTTTCTCTACTACAGTTCACTTTTTCTATTCTCATTTTATGACTTACGACTTACGAAATTTTGCGACGAAACAATCAGGATTCTCGTTATACTTTCAAGTTCCTAGTTTATCTTTGTTCGAAGTTTCCAGAGGATGGTATACGATCTCACTGCTTGTCCGTCAAGTGCCAATTGTGGCAATTCTTGGGCACAACCCTCCAATGACACAGAAACTGGCAGTTGTAACAAGTCATCTGTGGTAATTCACGAGACTGAGCCATGGAATTGAAATTTGAAGCTCCAATAATAAATGGGTCATCAAAATATTTGATTGGCAAGTTTGGATTT
Source organism: Agave tequilana (assembly GCA_038442645.1). NCBI lineage: Eukaryota > Viridiplantae > Streptophyta > Magnoliopsida > Asparagales > Asparagaceae > Agave > Agave tequilana. The sequence goes on from JAVJIF010017328.1 coordinate 69,487, forward strand.
AGAGAAGGCCAATAGCGTGTTCAAATGTCAAGATAACCACAAAAATAGTAACGATTCATAAGTTTCTTGAGGAAGATATATTTCACATAGGGGCCGTTTGTTTCGCGTAAAAGTCCGTAATTCGTAAATGACCTACAACCCAGTTACAACTACGGCGTTTGTTTGGACCGTAATTCGTAAAAGACTTACACAACCCAATTACCCCTCACTTGCAACCCAATTATTACTCACTTACAGCCCAGTTACAGTTAATTTTGTGGTCATGCAAATTTGTATTATTTTTATGTTAATATTAAATTTTTTTAATATTTAACATTTTTAATATTTATTTGCAATATTAAAACTTTTTAAATTACCAAATAGTTAATTTTGTGATCAACTTTTTCACTTACGACTTACACATTACGACAACCAAACATCGTAAAACACAATACACTTTTCCACTTACAACTTTATATTACCAATCAAACACCATAAAGCTTACATGCATGTAACTAATTTATAAATATAAAAGACTTTACCAATTACAACTTACGAATTACGGCCAATTACGACAACCAAACATACCCATAGATGAGCACAGAGGCGGCGAGTTGGGGGCTTGGGGGGCGCAACACTCGAGATCCGTCACACAATCTTGATCACATTATGAAATTCATTGGCATCATGTTTAAAAACACGAGACTGAGTGATATGGGATAGAGGGGTTTTAGGGTTTGTGGTGGAATTTTGGTGAATTGGGAAAAATAGTAGAATTGAGAATTGGATATAATCACATATCGCAATTTGAATCTTGGCTTCATCACCTGATTCGATTAATCTATGAGATTAAATTAAACAACACAAATTTTTGTTGGAAAATAAATTTAATTCAAATCATCATTAATTTCAGAAATCCAATTCATGGCTATATATAGCCTACAAAACCTGCACCATACGTGCATTTATTGATAAACACAACTATACCCAAATCAAATTCAAATAACTCCTAAATCTCAACAAAATCCATTCAAATCTAATTTAAATAAAATCTTAAAGCCCGCTAGATCTGGACCATTCGATTTAAAATCATTCTCCCGGCTTGAAAACATTCATCCTTAATGAATGTGGTGTTAGGATTATGACGGAATACGTCGTGAAGGCTGATTAATGTCAGATTTGACAGTTTTCTTTTCTGGATCTGTTTTGAGTCCGAGTTGGATTCGAGTTTCCTTTATTCTGATTGAATGTGTTTTGAGTCTGAGTTAGATTCAAGTTTTCTTTATTCTTATTGAAGGAGTTTGTTTTTTATAAATAACTCCTTAGAAGTGACCTTCAATGTATTCTAAGGGAATCCTATGAATTTGTAATTCCTAAGAGTGTAATTCATTAAGGTGAGAAATTCGTGAGAGAAGCTTAGTCACAAGGGTTCGCTGTTCTTGGCGGCCATCAAGGGCTTGTAACTTCCCAGCATGAGGTGTAAGTAATTCTTATTGTACTCTCCCAAAGTTTTAATAAAGTTTCGCCCCCTTCTCCCGTGGACGTATACACGATCTATTTGATCGGTGGAACCACGTTATATTGTGTGTTGGCTTTTTATCTACCTTGGAATATCTTCTTCTCCTCTTCTTCAAGTTGCCTTAGTAGATCTTGTGGTTCGTATCCGCTGCGCTGCCCCAGTCGATCCAGTCATGGGGGCGTCCTCCCCTGAAATCACAACAATTGGTATCAGAGCATACAGATTGTTTCCCAACAATTAGTATCAGAGCATACAGATTAATTTCCAATAATTGATATCAGAGCAAGGTAACTCGAAGATGTCTGCGATCAAGTTTGATATTCAAAAGTTCGATGACGTCATCAATTTCAGCAGGTGACAGATTAGGATGAACACCATCTTTACCCAGAATGGGTTGAAGAAAGCACTATTTGGGAGGGAGAAAAAATCTCAAGAGATAAAGGAAGAAACTTGGCAGGAGTTGGATGAGAAAGTCTTGACAACAATTCAAGTTTGCTTGGCGAACGAAGTGTTGAATGAGTTTTCTAAGGAGAAAACAGTGTCCTCGCTGTGGGAGCGACTTCAGGACCACAATATGAAGAAGTCATTGGCGAATCGATTGATCTAAAGCAGCGTCTCTTTCTTCTCCGCATGATGAAGGTACACCTATCAAGTCTCATAGTGCAGAATGTTTCTCTATTATCAATGATCTAGATAAAATAGAGGTTAAGATAGAATATGAGGATCAAGCACTTCTATATTGTGTTTGTTACCTTCTTCATATAAAAGCTTTAGGGAAGCTATCATTTATGGAGGCAAGTCAACTATCAAGGTCAATGAGGCCAAGAAGCATCTGCCCAACAAAGACAAAATTGACACTCAGTTGATGGGTGAGTCATATCGTGATGATTCTAGGCAAGTTCATTATTAAATGGAGAAGAGTAATAATGGAAGTTCTACGGGTAACTCAAAACACAAAAATTTGACGTGCAACTATTGTCACAAGAAGGGCACATTAGATCTGAGTGTTGGCTTTGAAAGAAGAAAAATACCAGATGTTCATGTTACTGAACTGGTTGAAGGAGATGAAAAACAGTGCGACGTTCTATCTGTTACAGACAGACCAGTTGGTAACAAAGATAGATGGGTCATAACTTCTGGATGTTCACACCATATCAGTTCTAATAGGAAGATGTTCTCTTCTTACACTTCGGTTCAAGGGGGAGAAGTTTTCATGGGGAATTCTGCTACAAGCAAGGTGATTGGCGAAAGAACAAACCAGTTTTGGTCTCATGATGAATGCACCACTACTCTTCAAGGCGTTCGTCATGTTCCCAAATCAAGGTACAATCTCATCTCTCTTGGAGCCCTACATAGAGAAGGGTTCTATTTCAGTTCGAAAGGTGATCTTATGAAAGTTTTCAAAGAGGCCCACGTGATGTTTCAAGCCGAACGTGTCGGCAATGTGTATATGTTGCGGAATTCAGATGTTACAGTTGGTACATTGCAGTTATCCTCAGCTTTAAAAGTGATGGTTGTGGAACAATTGAAGACTACGATGGATTAGAGCTCGGATGTTCAATTGTACCCCGAAAAGAGATTGGGACTAGGCACACAACAAGGTAGTCCAGATCGTTACTCCTATAATGGAGCAAATTCTCATAGATCTTGTGTAGATTAAGGAGATCGTTGAGTAATAAAGTTCAGATTGGGTCTGAACTTATTCGACCTAATCAAGTTGTAAACCTCATAAGGGGGTTATGGAGAAGAGGGAGTGAGATGGAGATGAAGTCAAGTTTGTTCAATTATACGTGGATGCGAGTACATGGAGCATGGTGGCTATTCTCAGACTTGGACGTATTCAAGTTAAGGGGGAGATTGTTAAGATTATGACGTGAATACGTCGTGAAGATTGATTAATGTCAGACTTAGAAGTTTTCTTTTCTGGATCTGTTTTGAGTCCAAGTTGGATTCAAGTTTTCTTTATTTTGATTGAAAGTGTTTTGAGTCCAACTTGAATTCAAGTTTTCTTTATTCTGATTGAAGGAATTTGTTTAGGACTAAGGGAGTTTCATGGTCTATAAATAACCCCTTAGGGGTGGCCTTCAATGTATTCCAAGAGAATCCTATGAATTTATAATTCCTAAGGGTGTAATTCATCTAGATGAGAAATTCGTGAGAGAAGTTTAGTCACAAGGGTTCGCTATTCTTGGCAACCATCAAGGGCTTGTAACTTCTCAGCGTGAGGTGTAAATAATTCTTATTATACTTCTCAAATTTTTAATAAAGTTTCTCCCCATCTCTCGTGGACATACACACGACATGTTTGATCGGTGGAACCACGTTATATTGTGGGTTGGCTTTCTATCTACTTTAGAATATCTTCTTCTTCTCTTCTTCAAGTTGCCTAAGTAGATCATGTGGTTCGTATTCACTGCGCCGCCCAAGTCGATCCGATCGTCGGGGCGTCATCCCCTGAAATCACAACATGTAGTGGTTGATACAAAATAAGCACAACCTAGTCAAACCACATCATGCATCCTCAATCAGGCCGAGGTACTGGTCAGGGAATCAACGCTGATGCATCATGGCTGACCCAAGGTGGTGGAGGTGAAACTGGCTTTCATGATAAACCGGCTGTGAAAGATGGTAGGTCAAGCCAATCACAGGTAGTAGACAGAGGTGAATTATCCATAATGAACACTAAACAAACTGCCCTTTGCACTATGAAACTGAACTCTCGTGATCATGTCTCTTGTAGAAAGATCTGCAATGAGTTATAAACGTCAGGTGATCTCAAAGATAGTGAGGCTCTCATAAATATTAAAGATGGTACTACCTCCATGGTAGACTCTATTGGAAGATCTATAAGAGGCTCAATAAAAGGCTCTTCCACTTTTAACCTAGTTCTGCCTTATCAACAACTTCTAAATCTGGCTCATTAACAATGTCTGGCTCGACGAGGACTGGAGATTCTAGATCTGGCTTATCAACAACTTCTGGCTCTGGCTTATTAATAGCTTATGGCTCTTTATAATCTGCCTCAGATGAAAAAGGTGTTAAACATACAAAGTACGAAGAAAATATTTTAAGACAAACCAACATCGATAGTCGATGCGGCTGCATTTTCCCAGCAATAAGCTTTTTCAACAACTTTATTTGGGTATAGTGGCACTTCTGTTCAGAAGTTAGAACAAAATAACTGAATAAAGTTTCAATATTGTTTTCCTACTTCTCATACCCATAATGATCATCAGAATCCTGAAAATATGGGAGAGCCGCATATATATCTCGTTCAACTTTTTTTCATCACTATTAGTATATATATATATATATATATATATTATATATATATATATATATATATATATACCACAAAAATAAAACTCCATGTATTAAATTCAATGCATAAGGATTAAAGGTTATCCAAGAATCTTAGTAGCTTGAATTGGACTCAAATCGGGCTGAAAATATGGTGTGAAACAATGATCTTTTGCTGCAAGAATAGTACGACACCAAACACAAGCTTGTGGAGGTCATATGTATTATCTAATTGCTGTGAAATCTTTCTAATGGCTCTGGGACTCAGTCACGCACCAACACTTTAAACAGAACTCGAATCAGAATCCGAATGGGTTTGAAACGGGCTCTTGGATCATTATGCTACTGTAACAAATAGTGCGGCTCAGACGAGTCGATGACGTTAGCACGGCTCAGCTGACATCGGCGACGGCTCGGCTGACATCAGTGGCAAGTCACGGCTCGGGGCTTGGCGCAGCTTGACACGGCTCGAGAGGCGGATCGGCTGCTTGAATCGGCTCAGATTAAGCCGATGGCGTCAGCTTTGAGTCGCTGACGCCAGCACGGCTTAGGTCAGCTCCGTAGGTCAGATTCGGGCAGGGTTTGATTGGATTGAACCTGATTTCACTTAAACCCGCTCTCAGATCAAACTCATTATCAAATCCAACATGAAACCCGTCTTTTCCTCTTCTCCATCACCTGATGCTTGCATCTAGGGCTCGAGACCCAATGACAACGAAGGCGGTGACGGTGGCTTATGGCCGCGAAGCGAGTGTCGGCAACTGGCACGACGATGTCATGGACGAGAGGATAGGCTGCGACGACGTTTGGATCAGCGACGTTGTCGAACCTTCTTCAATGAGTTTGAAGAGTGAAAAGGTTCTACAGATGCGTCACGAACCTTCTTCAATGAGTTTGGATTAATAAGTCATCAGATAAATTCATTTGATCGTCCATTCGATCAGTTACCACGTTTTAATATGAACGTGGAAACAGTGAAAAGGTTCTGCAAAAGGATGCATCACGAACCTTCTTTAATGAGTTTGGCTTGATAAGTCATTAAATAAACTCATTTGATCTTCCATTCGATCAGTTACCACATTCTGATATGAACGTGAAAACAGTGAAAAGGTTCTACAAAAGGATGCATCACGAACCTTCTTCAATGAATTTGGCTTGATAAAAAATCAGATAAACTCATTTGATCTTCCATCTGATTGTTCGGACCCTTTGGTCGTTGGGTCGAGCTTCGATCGATCGAATAGGAGCAGGGAGGTATGCCACCACTGTATATAGAAAAAGACTAGATAAACCATCCTTCTAAAGAACATTTGAAACTATTGCTTAATATGCTTGACTTCAAAATATGACTTATTCTTCTAAGTTGAAGATAGGTACATATCTATATACTAGAGAAGAGTGATAAGGTTAAAATTTTAACATTTTGCCTTTATCTTTTCTTCTATGTTGACGTCATGCATCATAATATCACCTATGTTCGGTCAATTCGGCATCACTCGACCATGATGTGATCTATTAAATGAGGAAAGAAGCTTTTCTTTGGCGCTCTTCCAAACGTCTTGAATTCCAAACCCTAATCCATCCTATTGATCAGGGTGTAGCTTCGATCAGAGATATACTATTAGCTTGATCATGAGAAAAGTAATAAGGCTAAAACTGAAGTTTTATACTTTGTCATTACTTTAATGTTGACATCATGCATCACCAATGTTCAATTGGTTCGGCATCAATCGACGGTGATGTGATATGATCATAGGACAGCTTCTGACGAGTTCATAGGTGAACTAGAGAAGAGTGATAAGGTTAAAACTGAAGTTTCTAACTTTGTTTCTTCTTCAATGTAACCAGCGTGCGATCGGCTTAGGATTGGTCGACGGTGAATTAGAGAAGAGTGACTGTACACCCTGATCCCTGATGTACGTATCATAATATCAGTACTCGATACAGCATACAAAATTGACTTGACCTTCCTAGAAGTCAGATTGAGCCGATTTCAGTTTCAGATATTATTTTCTAATATTTTAGATTTTTCAGAATTTTCTGAAATTTTTCTGAATTATTTTGGAAAATCTCTGTAGTTGGTGTCGATCGATACTGATAAATGGCTCTAAGATTTTTAATTCACAAATAAAGTTACAATTTTTAGAATCTGTTTTCACCATGTGTCTTAGAATCATATTTCTACAATAAGGTATTTTGGGAGATTTTTCTGAATTTATCAAAAATCCGGCCAAATCGCTGTCGCCCAATACTGGCCAAACCTTTCAGATTTTTAATTTGCAAATCAGACTGAATTTATTCAAACCATTTTCATATTATATATCAGAATAATATTCTCTATTTTATGTAATTTTTAAGAACTGTTCCGAACAAGTAAAAATTGACCCTATTAAAATAATATTAAATTCTTTTTCTATTTCTATTTCTTCTTTCTTCTTCTCCACTCTTCTCCCAACCGCCTTAACCCCCGACTTAACCATCCTCACCACCTTCTCTCTCTTTTCCAACTTAAAATCTCTCTCCCACTCTCTCTCTCTCTCTCTCTCTCTCTCAATTTCTCCCCCCTCTTTCTATCTTTCTTTCTCTCTCTTTATTCCTCTCTCCCTTACTGTCCTCTCTCTCTCTCTCTCCATCACTCTCTCTCTATCCATGTGTGTAGGTCACCGGCCAGGCCAGCGCCGCGGCCGGCCGGGGTCACCGCGGTCGCTGTCGCGTGCCACCACGCCACCCCCCGCTTTTCTTCCTTTCCTTCTCTTCTTCTTCTTCTTCTTCTTTTCCTTCTTCTTCTATTCTTTTCCTTCTTCTTCTTCCTTTTCTTTTCTTCTCCTTCTTCCTGTTTTTCTTATTCTTTTATCCCTCTCTCTCCTCCATCTCTTTCTCTCTCTCCCCCTCTCTCTCGTTCTCTGGGAGCCGCCGCCGGTAGGAGCGACGCTGGCGGGGCTGACCGCCACCAGCCCCTCCTCCCATGCTCTCTCTCTCTCTCTCTCTCTCTCATCTCTCTCTCTCTTATTGGATCCCAATCTCTCTTGTTGGATCCCAGTCCAAACCCAATAACCCTTCAACCCGACCCGTTAATCCAATAACCTATCACTTATGTTAATGTGAGTGGGTTATGGATCAAACCCGACCCGCGAGCTACCCAAACCCACTTCTAAACCCAGTAAAGGTAATTTCCATATAATCTCTTGCAATATCTAATAATTGCAATTTAGACCTTTTTATTACATATTTAACCCCCTTTATGGCTTCTAGCGTTCGGGCAATATTTGGAGCATCTGGAGTCCGATTTGGACGATCCTGAAACCGTTGCAATTGTGGGAAAGAGAGTTACCTTCCCATGGCCAGTTTGTGAGTGTTTTCCTTTTTATAAATTATATTTATTCATGTTTAATAAATTGAGTGATTGCTTTAGTTAATAAATCGTGATTATGGGTAAATCACTAGAATGTTAATTAATAACTTAATTAAAGAGAAGTCATGTCTTGTTATAAGAATATGCATAATCTTTGAGTAAACATAAACAATAACAATATTTTTATTTGCTTCATGACAGTATCTATTCCACATGGTTTAGTTACATCTATTACATCACTAGACATTGTCACTTCATGTACATCTATTATGGTTACGCACTACTGCTACATGTACACTGATATACGCGTACTCTATTATACCAGACACTCTATCACTATTACTGACCCACGATACACTGGACATAGTATTTCATATAAATATCTGCTACACTACACAAGACACTGTTTTCCATTGATTTGAGTAAGGAAAACTAACAAAAAAGTGTTCGAGGAGCGAAATTACAAGTATTTCTTTACAGAAAGAAAAAGAATTTACAAATAGATCTCCTCTGAGATTTCTGGGGAAATGTGCCGGTAGGAATCTGATCAGCGCGCGATCACTTTATCCCTTTGATGATGCGATCGGTCAGATGATCGAACTGCCTCTTAATAGGCTCTCTTCTCGCTTGGTTCGGGGAATCGGAGAACAGAAGATCGGTAGAGCCTTCTTGCTAGGGATTCTGCTTCTTGAGCCAATCTCCTCTCCCTCCCTCCCCTATCTCCTCTCCCCTGGTAGGCTATTTATAGGGAGAACAGGGATATAACCGCCCTGAAAATCTGGAAACAGATTTAGTCAATCTGTTTTGCATCTAGAAAGTAGCCTCGCCGCGAGGCTAGAAACAGCTTCTTCTGCGAAGTTAGGAATAGCATGTCCCTTGACCCGCTCCGCTTAATGAGGGATACTCCCTTGATCCTCTCCAGTTAATTGAGAGATTCCCCCTGATCTTCTCACATGATAGCAAGAGTCAAAAGATCATGGTAAGCAACTGTCAAATTCGATCGCAATGATCTCATCTGGAGATTTAATTGGTCAAAGGTGACCATAAAAAACCCACAGTGGGGCTAATCCAATAAGCTCGTAGCGGAGCTAAGGGAAGCTTCTGGCGAAGCTAGGAGTAAGCTCTTAGCAAAGCTATAAGTTGGCTCATTGCAGAGCTATGATGAAATTCTTGTGGAGCTAAGCAAACTTAGCCTCTCGTGTGATTGCTCATCCCTGGGCTCATGTGAGACTAAGTATCAAGCTACTTAGTGTCTCTAGACCTGCCCAGGTCTTCTTCAGAGGCAACTTTGACTTACTATCTGCTTTACTGGATTAGTAATGTCCATGTTGTTGTCTTGTCTCTGGTCATCAGCTTGTCTTTGACTTATCTTTTATAGATGTCAATAAGTTAGACGTTGTTCAGACCGGCTGAAGATGATGCGAGAGTTCTGTCTTTTTTAAGTGTCAACAAGACTCCCTTCAAAGTTTTTCGTGAATCTGCAATGGAATGTCTCAGATTCCAAAATACTCTGAACTGTTTTGATTGATGGGGTGTGAATGTGAACGTCGCCTTGGTGGTTGAGTTCAACTTCACCTTTAACTCTGCCTTCGGGTATAGCTTCATGCTTCTGGGTAGCTTCGCTTTTGGGTTGCTTCGCCGTTGGGCTTCCTGAAGTAACTTCGCTTCAAACTGAGTTGGAAGATGAGTATTAGCCTCGCGCTCGCTGTGATGAAGTGACGCTCCGTTCCCGCGGCTAACCACTTTTTGCGAGTTACGAGAGGAATTGTTCCCTTTTTCAAGGTTAGAATATCCTCTCTTGCATTAACGAGGGAGATTATTTCTTTTTCCAAAGTTCAAATAACTTCTTGTGCATCCGAGGGAGGCTATTCCCTTTCTCAAGGCCAAGCGCTTGAATGCCTTAAATTCGCCCGCGCTTTCAAGCTTGAAGTGGTGGCGGCGTAGTCGGCCACGAGGCCTATAAATAGGACTCTTAGTCCTTCTCAGAGAAACATACTCCCCACTTCTTGGGAGGTTTGTTTATGATATCTCCCCATTGCTCAAGTAAGGAGACTGAGGTCCCTAAAGTAGTGGGGACCCTCACTCTGGTGGTTACCCAATCAAGAATTGGTGAGCCTCGGCCACCCAGTGACTTTTAGGGAGTTTATCTCCCTTAATTTTCTTAACTTTACCACTATCTTAGGGATTAAATTCCCTTGGTCTTCGCATTTGGCTGACTTTTAGAAAGAATTTCAGCCTTATTTTTTAACTTCTCGGTGAAGCTAGCATTCTTGCTCGATCAGGCGAAAGATCTTTCTATACAGAGTTCCTGCCTTGATCTGTTAAATCTGCCATATAAGCGAGGCTTAGGACTTGGCCTCTTCAAGGTTGAGCCAGTCTTGCCATATAGATGGGGTCAAGACTGCGTCCCTCTGGGCCAGTCTGGCCTAACCATATAGGCGAGGTTAGGACTTGATCCTTTTTTGAGGCTTGGGCGGGGTTGAGACTTGGCTTATGCTGAGCTAGTCTATCATTACTATGCAAGCGAGGCTATCCTCTGCTTAGCTGAAATCCATCTCCAAGGTACAACTGGGTCGGATCTGAATTACTTCGCCCAAAGAATTTTGACTTAGCATTCCATCACTTTCCCTTTGCATTTTTTTTTGTTTTTGATTTAATGCTAACTTGTTTCCTGTTTGCATTGCAGCTAACTGTGCTCGCCAGTCTTTCGTCTTGATGAAAGAGACTAGAAACTTGCCTCTTAATTTTCAAGTTGAAGCTTTGATCATAAGCAGTCGGAACATACTGGAGCAGCTGATGCGTGTTCCAAAAAAAGGTTGACAGTTGCTTATCCGAGATGATCCACTTCGGGAAGGGGCTGGTAGTCGCTTATCCGAGATGATCCACTTCGAGAAGGCGGACGTCACCAGTAAGGCCTTGGATCCTTCCTTTGCCAATTTTATTTAAGGAAGATCCAGCTTTCTGGTGGCAATCTATCCTTTACCAATTTTCATTAAAGAAGATCCAGCTTCTTGATGGCAAAGTCTACCATTAAGCAAAGGATTACGGCCTCGCGCAAGAGGAAGACCTTTCTGTCAGTTGAGATGGTTCATCACCTTGAAAGTAGATAGGATAACTTGTTTGCCTTGGAGCAATGATTCTATTGTATGAAAGACAATCTTGATGTAGTATCAATGTATCTTCCCTTTTGAATCAATAAAAATGTTTATTTATTTATTTTTTAATCTACTTTGTTCCCCTCCTTTTCCCTTTGCGTTTCGAAAACACTTGGAATGGACTAGCTTAGGTAATTTTTTTCCTTAGGAGGAAAGAAAAACTCTTAGTGGAGCTAAGCTTCCCGCGAAGCTAAAGACGAGTTTCCAGCTAAGTCAGGAATGAGCTTCCAGCGGAGCTAGCACGAATTTCTGCGAAGCTAGAGATGAGCTCTTAGCGGAGCTAAGGTTCGTCTTTCAGCGAAGTTACTCAAGCGTTGTGCGAGGTAAAAGTTGAACTCACAGCGGAGTTAGCCCTTTGCGGGGCTAAAGTAAGGCTTCTTGGGAAGGCGCTTAGGCGCCGTTTCAAATTAATTTGAAACGACCGCTGCTCCTTTTGAGGAGGAGAAATTTAGGCAGTCTTAAGCCTATAAAAGCCCGATTGGGCTGAAAGAGAGAGAATTAACTTCTCTTTAATTTTCAGAGAAACAAATCTCTTTCTCCTCCTTCTTCTTCATTGAGATTTTCAGAACTTTTCAGTTCTTCCATGGCTCCCAAAAGACGAGCAGGCAAAGAGGCAGCAATCTCTGCGACGGAGGGGCCCTCTCCTCCTCCGGTCATCGACCCCATTGCGGATAGGAATTTTTTCCCTTTATATTCAGAATTTTCATCTCTTTTCGAAGCCAATTTCTGGCTATTTCCTGATGAATCTAGAGTGATCCATTGTGATCCAGTGGTCTCAGGGAGTTCAACTCCCTTAATTTTCTCTGCCGAATTTTTAGGGGATTTAATTCCCCTTAATTTCTCAACTGAAAATTTAGAAACCAAGAGTTTCTTCTCTCAGCTTCTATGCGAAGCTAACCCTTCACTGCCCTTCCATTACCCAAGCTGGTGGGGAGCCTCCAGAAGGTGCCCGGGTGGCGCTTCTCCATCAATTTGAAGGATGTTCATGGTCATTGACTTATGTGGCTGCGATTCGCAAGCTGCTGCGCCAGTACGACGTTTACAGCCTTTTCCGCTGCTTTTTCTACATTCGCGATGCAGGCTATGGCGAAGAATTCAAGGATGTAGGAGATGGGTAGACGTCGCTGAGCCGGGGGATCTTTGAATGGCTAGTTAGCATCCGGCCATCTCATCTGGTGTACAGGAGCGGGGATACCTGCTACTTGGAGTCTTATGTCCCGAGTCGATTTGCTCGTTAGTTCGGATATGACCAACTATATGTAGGTAACCCGAACACCAGCCTGGCCTTCATGGGGAGCCTCATTGATGGTGCTCGTGCCTGGCGGTTCTTTATCGCTGGCTGTACTGAGGCGCGGCTGTGCATCCCGCTGAGGACTCCGAACCTTCTGACAACTTTGGGGTTTTGTCAGTGGTATAGAACTTCGAACTCCACGCCAACCGGGTTTTCTATTAACTCTTTTGGTGTGAAGTTGATCTCTCAGCGGCTGAAGCGGAAAGTCACCGAGAGAGACGAGGCTAGAAGGGTCCGTGTGCCAGGCCTCGGGGAGTTTGTCGCTACTGCTGATAGTGAGGCTTCAGACGTAGAAAGTCCCCACTTTGAAGAGATTGATTAAATACCAGGTGGTACTGATTGTTATTATTGTATAAATCACCTGACATGCTCGACACATGTATATTATTGTCCATTTTATATTTGTTACTATTCCTGATATGTTATCCACAATCATGTCACCTGCATACTTTGTTGCACTTCTTGATATTTGTTACACTCCATGTGGTAACACACTATTCATGTATATGTATACTCTGCCTTGCATCTCTTCTGCTTTATGTATACGTTGCAGACTTCATTATTGTATATGCACAACACAGTAGAATGGTTATGTTGTATACTGCCCATCTACATGTTCGTTTCCATCACATCATCACTATACAACAGTATTTATTATATAAAATTAGATACTACTGTGGACATGACCCGATGATAACATGCTAGGTAGTGATGGTATTACAATTATGACATTTTTATATTTCTACTGCTTATTAAATGCCTACTATATGGTATCACTGATATAGAATCATGTATTATATATTATTATCGTGCATGTATTATTATAGTACATATTACTGCTTCCTTCATTTTTACCACTCTCTATGTCGCTTTCTGACGACACTGGGTTTGCGTACCCAGCTTGGAGATCCGAGTTATCGTATTGTCAGATATTTCATTGGATTCACATAGGAGACTCTGTTGGCCCAAAGCCATTAACCCTAGTTTTGATGATAACAAACCATATGTAGTTATGTATTAACAAAATTATTTAATTAAGTTTCAGGTAAAATCATATGTTGCATTTCGGCTCCATCACAAGGCTCACACATTTGGAAGCCAAGAAGATTTAGATCCCAGAGCCTAACTCACAAAAAGAGCTAAAGGATCAAGCAATATCGAGAAAACTATTTCAAGATTTATATTTTTACCTTTTCCATTTTAGTTAGGATTTATAGTCATTTGTTAAAACCAAGATGAAAGAAGTTGATAGCTTTTGGGATTGTCATACACACACATTTCATATTCCTTTGTATTTTCAAGCAAAAATTTATTACCATATTTCTTACCGTTTTCCTTATCGAGTTTCAAAAAAACAAAGTTTCGAAAAACCAAGTTTCGGAAAAAAAAGAGTTTTGGAAAAACTGGTTTTTGTTTTAGAAAAGAATTTTATCAAAATATAGTTCTAATTTATTTGGTGTTGATCTATGATCACACTCTAGCTCCTCAAATCCCTAGAACTCTATTTTGTATTTACCTATCAAAAGAAAATTTGTTGAAAACTATTGGTTTTAAAAAGATTTTCAAAAACAGGTTTTGGCCCTCAGCTGGTCGACTGTGCGGTCGACCGCTGGCAGAGCAAAACTGCTCTGTCGGCCGACCAGGCGGTCGACCGACATGCACTAAGTGCAAACGTGCACTTCGGTCGACCGGCTGCAAGAGCAGTGCTCTCTGTTTGGTCCGGTCGACTGGCCCGGTCGACCGACAGAGAGTTTCACTCTCTGTCTGGGAACAACGGTCGACCGTCCAGTCGACCGCTTTTTCCCAACGGTCAAAAATCCGACCGTTGGCGATCGACCGGCGGCAGAATTTTCTACTGACTTGGCTCCCAACAGCTAGATTCAGTTTTGTCTTTTGTTGGGTCTTGTCCCAACGGATCCATTGTATTTTCTAACCTGGTTTTCATCCTCTATAAATAGTGGGACTATGAAACAACTTGATAACAAGATTTCTAAGCCTTACATTAAAGTTTTTCATAGTTTAGCCTCTTTGCAAAAGATTTTCTCTTGAGCCAGCTATTTTCAAAGTTTTGGGGTTTTAGCTTGAGCCTTTCCTCTACTTCTCTACTTGTTATTTGCACTACACAATCCCAAGTGTTTCACTTTCTCATCTTGGTTGTTGGGTTGTGCTTGTAAGCTATCTTTGTGGTCAAGTGTTGATCACCGATTTTCTTCGATTGAGAAGTTGTAGAGGTTGCGGCCTCGAGCGAGCTAGTGAGCTCCAAGTTGGTGTTGTGGCACCGTGAGAGAGGATAAGTGTGTTCGAAGAGTTCTAGTGAGAACTTGTAACTGATTGGCGGTCCAGTGGGATCGGTCATAGCGGAAATCCTTCATCGTGTTGAAGGTAGGGACGTAGAGCAGTGGCTCGAACCTCAAAATATATCCTTGTGTTTGCGATTACCTACTATCTCTCTAAACTCTGCTCTCTCTTTACTTGCACTTATATTGCTTACTCTTTTGCAACCTCTATCTAATTGTTATTGCTTATTATTAATTTATTTTTAATTCCGCATTATTTACCATTAAGTATATCCTTCACCTATTCACGCCTCCTCTTGGTGATTTTCAGACTCATCATCGAGACCATTCATAGGTATCTTTGTGATTTGTTTCTGTTATCTTATTTATCCCTGTTTTCATATCTGTTATGATCACTGACCCCTTTTTGCAGGTATTCTTGTACTATTTAATGCTGAAACTCTTGTGTATATGGAGGCTATTCCCTTTACTGAGGCTTAGCGTACGTATGTGAGGGTATCTCCGCCCTGCGTATGTACGTCGCCATAACGTCCCCGTACCTCCGGGATCAGGGCGTTACAGTGACAAGGCTAAAACCAAAGTTTCTAACTTTGTTTCTTCTTCAATGTAACCAGCGCTCGATCAACTTAACACTGGTCGACAGTGAATTAGAGAAGAGTGACAAGGCTAAAACTAAAGTTTCTAACTTTGTTTCTTCTTCAATATAAACAGCGTTCGATCGGCTTGGCACTGGTCGACAGTGAATTAGAGAAGAGTGACAAGGCTAAAACCGAAGTTTCTAACTTTATTTCTTCTTTAATGTAACCAGCGTTCGATCAGCTTGGCACTGGTCGACGGTGATATGATCCGTTAAAGAAAGAAAGAAACTTTTCTTCGGTGCTCTTCCAAACATCTTGGATCTGAAAGTTTTGATTAGAGGTGTAATGTTAACCTGATCATAAGAAGGATCCTATCAAGGATAGTACTTCTTTAAGAATATGCCGTTGATTGGCATCATGAGTGTATCGCCGTCTGGGGTTATAAGGCGGTATGCTTCATTTGAGTAGACTGTTTCTATTATGAGCGGTCCTTCCAATTGGGGCTGAAATTTATGTTTGGTTTTTGGTGTCATTACCCTGGGTCGTCTGAGGTTAGAACCAAATCTCCTTTCTGGAATGCCCTTTACTTAACCTTCTTATTGAAAACTTTCGAGATTCGAGCTTGGTACAACTCAGTGTGTTTTTGGGCTTATAGTCGTTTCTCATCTAGGGCTTCGAGTTCTTGAATACGTAGTCGATCATTATCTTCCTTAGTCATCTTGGTTGTTAAGGCGACCCGTAGTGACGGCATCTGGATCTCTAGCGGTATGCCTGCCTCACACCCTTACACCAAAAAAAGGTGTATTGCCTGTTGGGGCTCGGACCGTAGTTCACTAGGCCTAGAGACATTCACCGAGTTTCTCATTTCAATGTCGTTTACTGAACGAAACAAATTTCTTGAGTAGCTTTATAATTGTCTTGTTGAATGCTTCCGCCAAACCATTAGCAACATGGTTATAAGCGCCACAATCTGAATTCGTTACTTATTACAGAACTGATAGAATACTTGGCTTGCAAATTGAGGACCATTATCATGAATAATCTGCCTGGGAACACTAAACCGATAAATGACATGGTGTTTGATAAAGTTGACCACGTTGGAAGTTTTAACTTCAATAAGTGGTATAACCTCTGCCCATTTTGAGAAATAATCGGTTATTGCTAAGATGAACCGATGACCTTTTGTTGATGAGGGGCTAATCGGTCCTATGATATCGATTCCCCATGCCTCGAATAGCCACAAAGCAACAGTCGAGTGAAGTAGCTCTGGAGGTTGATGTATAAAGTCTGTATGAATTTGACAGTCTTTACCCCTTTGTGCGTACTTAATGGCATCAGCTATCATGGTTGGTCAATAATAACCGAGTCTGTACAATCGATCCTTGAGCTTTGGACCTGGTTGATGAGCTCCGCATATACCATCATGTGCATCTTTAAGCACTTCTTGTGCTTCCAATTAGAAAGGCAACGAGCAAGATACCGTCATACGAGCGATGATATAGTGTCTTTGTTGTTGGATCATAGTAAAAATGGAGAGACCTTCGTCGAATAGAAGCTACTTCTTTAGGATCATCTGGTAATATGTCGTGCAAAGCATAGTCGATGAAAGGAAACTGCCAATCTCTTGGTTTGAAAGCTATTGAAGTTACATAGACTTCATTAGTTTCTAACACATGTTTGGGACACAAGGTGTCGAGTAGCCGCTGTAAGATGATACGTTGTGTCGATTGGTAAGGCCAATGTAGCTGCTAGCACAGTCAAAGCATCTGCCTTAGTGTTTTGGAAATGAGACACATGACCGATGTAAAAGCCATCGAATTAATTAGCCATTTTGATGCTTTATGGTGATAAGGTACCAAGTCCTCGTGCCGAACTTCGTATTCACCTTTACCTGATTGACAATCAGTTTTGAGTCACCATAAGCTTCGAGATAGTGTACCTCCATTTCATGGGCGAGTTGGAGGCTGATGAGTAGAGCATTATATTCTGCCACATTGTTGGAACAAGGTTCTGTCAACGAAAATGCTCGAGGAATAATTTTTGTGATGAGATAAATATCACCCCCACACCAGCAATTATCTTGCCTTTATGGCCTATTCTTGATGCTCCATCAAAGAACATCTGCCACACTTCGTCTTCTGAAATCATATCGATTCGAAAATCTCATCTGGAGTATCTTCATGAAGCTTTGAGCTTTCACGAACCGGATGAGTGGCCAGAAAGTCTGCAAGTGCTTGACCTTTGATTGCCTTCAGAGGAACAAAGAACATGTCGTACTGACACAGGGGGATGGCCCACTTAGCCAACCTTGAATTTAATGGTCCTTGTTTTGTCATGAGGATACGTAAGGATTAACTCTAAAAATAACATGTATGGTTTGCCGACCAAGTAATGTCGTGTCTTTTGAATGGCAAAGACAAGAGCTAAACATTCTTTCTCAACAGGGTTATATTAGGACTCAGCTCCTATCAGAGTCTTGCTCAGATAGTAAATGGCATATTCATGGCCGTCATCATTCTTTTGAGCAAGAAGAGCACCTAGAGAATGGTCCATAGCTTTTACATAAAGCAGGTATGATTTTCCTGATGTGGGAGCCATTAGGAATGGAGGTTTAGTGAGGTATCTTTTGATATCCTCAAAAGCTTCCTGACAGGCTTTATCCCATACAAAAGACACCCTTTTTCATAAGCCAGGTGAATGGTTGATAACGACCCGAGAGATTTGCGATGAATCTTCTGATATAGGTCAACTTACCTTGCAGACCCCTGAGTTCTTTAAGATTCTTAGGTGGTTGCATACTCTGAATAGCTTTGACCTTGTCTGAGTCAAGATGAATTCCTTTTGATGTGATAATGAATCCCAGGAACTTGCCACTTAAACCCCCAAGAAGAACTTTGTTGGGATCATTTTCAGCTGATGGGCTCGCATTATATCGAACATTGTTTTTAGGTCACGAAGATGGTCACTCTTATCGCGACTTTTGACAGCAATGTCGTCGACATAGTACTCTACCATTTTTCGGAGGTGGCTACGGAAAATTGTACTCATTACACGTTGATAAGTTGCTCCTGCATTCTTTAATCCGAAGGGCATCACAGTATAGCAGTATACCCCCAACGGCGTCCTAAATGAAGTATGCTTCTCGTCCTCTGGGTACATCTTGATTTGATTGTACCATGAGAAGCCACCTATAAAAGACATTCTCTCAAAGCCATAAGTATTATCAATCATGACGTCAGTGATGGGTAATGGAAACTCGTCATTAGGGCAAGCTGTGTTGAGATCGCGATAGTCAATACAGACCCGAATTTTTCTATTCTTTTTAAGAACGGGGACAATATTAGCAACCCAATCCGGATGTTGCTCCTCCCGTATGAAACCACATGCGATGAGTTTATGAACTTCAGTTTCAATAGCTTCCGTAAATATCAGGGCGAAACCATCGTTGTTGTTATTTCACTGGCTTGACGTTAGGCTTAATGTTTAAAAGATGCATGGCTATTTGTGGATCAAGACAGGGCATATTTTCATAAACCCATGTAAAGACATCAATATACTCGTATGAGCGCTATCAATTCTTCTCTTTCTGTAAGTGATAAACTTTCACTTATAGAGATGGGTTTAGGGTGATCATGACTACCCAAATTAACATGAATTACCCTATCCTCAGTGGACGGTTCCCGTTGTTCGAATGACTTTTCCCACTAGAGATCGAGTTGCCGAGCCCATGGTTCAGCGTCAAACGTTTCAATAACCTCCTTATGCTCCAATTGATCGATTGAAGTCATATTGATGGAGAGATTATTGAAAAGCATCCCCGTACTAACATCTGACTCCCACTCAGATGAGGAGGCAGAATGTGATGGGATAGATTCGTTGTCTTCGGATTGAAGCGGAGTAGGAGGTGTAACATATCCCACCCCCAGTGTGTTTTATCATAATAATTTGCTGGCTCCCTTTGGCATGAAATTCCGTAGAAGACCGTGTCGTCCTTTTCTGAAGTTCAAACCTTTCCCATGGTGCAAATTGTATCCCATTTTTCGCATCATAAGGTGTGCTGACCGTGCGTAATGAAAAATTGTGGGGTTCTGAGTCTGAGCTTGAATCTGAGACTGCAGACACTCGTAGTTGGGCCCTACCGAATACTATCAGTGATTGACTCCTTTTGGATGGAGGGATTACAAAAACATGCCCTTCTCCACACTCTACAGGTACTTATCACGCTTAGCACATGCAAAGGTCTGTGTAGGGAGTTATTATCAACAAAATTAATTAAGTTAACACTCTCAGGATAATCAAAAGTAATATTCTCATTAATTATCCATTTATCATTATCCCCAGTGGGATTATTACATTCAGAATCATTAAGATATGCGATAATTGGTTCACAAGCAAAGGTAGCTGGCGTGTCTTCTTTTGACTTCGAATCTGCTTCATTACCACTATCGGCGTCTTCAAGCAACTGTTCTTTTGATACTTTATTAGCTTCCTGATAAAGGAGAGCATCGGTAAAGTAATTTTTCACCCTTTGAATAGTTGTTTTTCAGCGACACCGTTCACACTGTTGCATTGTCTTCTACGTACTTGAAGCACTGGTGCAGAGTAGAAGGAACGATCCAGTTAGCATGGATCCAAGGTCGTCCAAGTAATAAGTTGTATGATGTGTCAGAGTCAATGACGTAACACGTTACTTCTAATTTCAGGTCTCCAATTCGACAATGGAGTCGAATCTTTCCTAGTGGGTGACTGCTTCTTGCATTAAAACCGTATATCATAATAGTTGTTGCAGTAGCCAGTAAGCGGTATCCCAAGGAAGGCCTTTGGGAATGATACTGAGTGTGGACCCTGGATCAACATGTATCCTTTCGAACGTCGATCCGATGTATCCAGTATAGTACAAAAATCGATCGTGTTTATTGTCCTTGAGGAGCATGTTCTCAGTAGTGAAAGTGATAGCAGGTACTTTTGATTGTACATGATGACATTCATAGCACAAGGGTTGACTGTTATCTTTTTGTCTCTCTAGAGAGGCGAAGCAGCTTATGTATGGTAATCCACGTTGGAATATTGGCCAGTTGTGCCAATATATCAAAGCGGGAAGAAACGTCAAGCCCAGGGCCTGAAGGTCTCTTCAAGACGCGGTCAAACCAGACTTCTTTCTACTTTTTTTTCCCTAGAATCAGGGTTGAAGCCAGAACAGGTATTTCTACTGACATCATTGGCTGTTGTGTCTCGTCAGTAGTTTTCTCGTACTGTCTTAGGTATGATTCCCCAGACTGAGTACCTGTTGGTTGGGGTGTAACAGCCTTTGCTGTGAAAGTATGCCTCTCGCTTTCAGAGTCGTTGAGAGAAGCTATTGTTACGTTGTTATCATCTGGCAAAATAAAGACAACGTTGTAGAATTTCCCCTTTGACTTGGCTTTCTTTGAATCCCATTGTTTATCTTGAGCAAGATCTGAGTGCACCCACATGATTTCCTCAGTCTTCAATGTTAGAGAAACAAGTCCTTTAGCCCCCTGCTGCTTAGCTGAAGGATTATTTATCTCCAGTCGTGCCTTAGGGATTGGAAGAGATCCATCAGGGACTGTGACCTTTAGCTTAGTGCCGAATTCAAGAGTTACCATATTTGCTGTGACTTTCTTTTGTTCTGACTTTAAAGTTAGAACCCCGACGTCGGCTAAAGTCTGAATTTTGTCCTTGAGGACAAAGCACTTGTTGGTAGGATGATGAACTATCCTATGGAAGAGGCAATAATTGGGATCATTTGTGTGTCCCATTTCATTAGGGCATCGGGCCTCTGGCAGATTTAACTTATTCCCCTTTTGGAGTAAATGGAATATTGTAACCACCTGCTCATCTTTGAAGGAGTATTGCTTCAGAGGAAACTTAAATTCCTGATTATTGATGCCGCTCTTCTTGGCCTTTGGAGGAGTATCCCCTGACAATTTCATGAACATAGTCTCTTTCCCTTTGGCTTGGGAAGATTGTGCCATCTCACCGCGTCTTTATTGTTCATACCCCATTTTCATTTAGGTATGGACGGCTTAAACTTTTTAGCCGACTTCTCGACTATTTCAGCTTGCTCAACTAGTTCTTTTCAGGTATGGGCCTTGACAGCTCCTATGCGAATCTCCACTTGGTTCAAAAAATTATGCCTACATGTTTACAGCAACATAGGCAATGACATTCCTGTTGGACACATCAGAGATAAGTTTCTGAACCGTTCAATGTAATCACGGACGGATTCTCCTTTTTCTGCACAGTGGAGAGAAGTTTATCCATGGTCACTTCAGTATCGTCCTCATAGAAATGAGAGAGGAACTGAGTTTCTAAATCGATCCAGGAATTGATGGAGCCTGGTGGAAGGCTTCTGAACCATTTGGAAGGTTACTCCTTTGAGAGTACCAGTAAACAATCTGGCCATAATAGCATCATTATCTATAACATTTTCGGTCTGAGACCGAAAATAACAGATATGCTGGTTTAGCGAGCTTTTACCATCATACATATGTAACGTAGGTGGCTTAAATTTTGACGGGTATGGCACTGAATCCCATTCAAGTGGGTAAGGACGAGTCATGCCTGCCTTATTCAATTCATCCCTCTGATTAGGGATGCGATCTGAGCTTGGATGCCTTTAAGAACTTCAACATCGATGGAAGAACTTTTCTTTTGACTTCTCAGTTTAGGTTGCTCATCATCATTATGCTCCTCATTATGATTGCTTCCAGTATCATTATTATTCTGGTTGGTGAGGAGTTGAGCTAGCATTTGTTGGATATTGTCTAAGGCTTCTTGTTAGGCCTTGGAGGTCTGCTCTTGAGCTTCCATCCATCAACGGAGGTCATCATTTCTGTTATTGGCCATATGAACCAAAACTCTGCTTGTTTGCACTGAGTTGAACGTTGCTGAAGAGGCATATCCACTAGCTTCTCCTTCATCGTCAGACCAATGGAATAAAATTTTCAATGGTTTAGGTGATATCACCCCAGTTGAAGAGGATGGTTGCTCATAGTTATAGGGTATTGCTACCCTAGATCTTGTGCCT